>VDFB02353193.1:0-39900 GCA_007258455.2 Sequoia sempervirens
TGTTCGAGATCTAGTGATCTGGGATTCATATGCCACCTTGTTTGTATGAGTCCCGCTTAGGTCTTGGGACCCAAGTTCAAATTGCACATTAAACTTGAGACACTCCTAGAAATATGTGTCATGGGTTTTAGCTATTGGGACAATTGGTGTATGAGTCCCTCTTAGCTTGGACCTAAATTTGAGTTTAATTCTTGGTGGGATTTTATTCTCCTAGATCTGATGTGAGCTTGTAGTGCTATAATTTTGGGCAATTTGGCATAAAAAAGTATAAATAAAGGAACTTATTTCACTCATTTTCTCCTAGCAAGTTCACAAGTCATCTAGCACTATTTGAGATCAATAATTCTAGCATTCAAGAGCATTCAAGAGTTATTATCAAGCATTTTAGAGCATTATTCAAGTATCAAGCATCATGTCAAAGACATCATGCATCATGTTTATTTTTTAGCTAATATTTGTGATGTAGGGTATCTTATGATTCAAGAAAGCATTCAAGTCAAGATCCATATCATTCAAGAAAGAGTCAATATCCACATTCATGCTAGCCACTACTTACAAGTTTGTAAAAAAAAATTCAAGGGTTTGGTGAGTTGCAACATTGTATACATGTTCATTCATCATTCCTTCCTCTTTATTTGATTCCATTTCAAGGTTTGAATGCCAAAATGGAGTTTGACCAAGAAAAACCCCTATCCATTGAAAAAAACACATTTTTCCCTCTCTTTGATGTGTGACTTGCATATCTTAGTGGTTTAGGTTGAAGATCCATTGAAGAGCAAGTTTGGAGAAAGTTGTCAAAGTTGTCATCTATATTTCAAGATCATGAAAAGTCAACTACATGTGGTAGTTTAGTGTTTCAAAACCAAAGATTTGATAGGAGGGAAGTTACAATAGAGCACTAGAGGATATCATAATTTTAGAGCTACACTAATATTAGTATTAAATCGCCACTTGTGGCATATGAGTCCTAGTATACCTATTTTTAGGCATTTTTTGTAGATCTCGATTCAATAGTTCTAGATTTTGGTTTCAACCCGAAACCCTAAATTGGGACTAAATTGGACCTACTAGCATATGAGTCCCAATGTACTTCAAAAGTCATCATTTCTAAGATTTCAGACCTTTATTCAAGCTCCTTCAATTTTTTGATTGCACCTCTATTTATCTCTAGTTTACTATTATGATTTTAGTTCATTTCTAGGCCATTTACTTAAGTTTTGCATATCATTCTCATTTCTTGTCTTTCGAAGCCCTAGCTTGGTAGTGAACCCCCTTTTAGTCTTTAATCACACCCTAGGACACCTTATTTCAGATCTATTTCCCTCATTCTACCCTTGGATTGAGATCTCTAAGGTTTCCTTGAGTGAAACTTGTAGAAAATTGGTGGTTCTATCTCCCAACATATAAAATGAAACCACCACATTTTCTAGGTTTCATTTTGATGAGATCATTTCCACTACTTTACTTAGTCTATAACATTCCTCTCCCAATGCCTCCCCTACTTGTGAGTATGCTTTAGTGAAAGAGGATACAATCATGAACGATTATGAAAATCACATTTGTGAGGACATGAACTGGTGTTAAAAGATCCAGTGATTGAAATTTATATCATTATTTCTCTCCTTCCTAATATCCCTAATATTTGGAAAGATCTATTTGAATAAAAAGATTCAATCATTGGTAAGCTTGAAACTCAATTATTCCTCTCTTGATGTTTCCCCTATTTGCAATGAAACTACTTTACAAAATATAACCATGGAATGTGATGAATTGCATGTTTTCTCCTCTCCTAAAAGCTCTCCTACTAAGTTAGGTATTGGAACACAAGAGAACGAGACCTTAGAGAAAAATAATGAAATCATGGACAATCATAACAATCAAATTGGGTCTTCTCCTAATATCTCTACTATCAAGGTAAAGAAGATACTTTGATGTTAGAAAATCCAACCGATGAAAATTGTGGGAGTTTTTGGTTGTTTTTACTATAACCAGGTTTTTCTTCTAATCTACCTATGGAATTGCCAATTCCAATCAAGGGCAGCTTGAAGGACTTGGACCAACTAACGAGGATTTTAAAGACCTCCTACACTTTGGGCTCTGCAAGACCCGGGAGGTTAATCCCTTAATGTGTTTACAACCTCTGCACCATTATTATAAACAACATTAACAACAATAGATAATCTCATTTAATAGCTCGACATAATAGGATAATACTGAATAGAATTGGTTGTTCATCAATAATATCAACTATTTGGAGCATGAGATAACTACAACACATTTCACAGTATAAGATAGTCATTGATTTGTAATTTTTAGCAAGCTCTAGGTAAAGACAAACAAATACTGAACCATACGAATTAGTACAACTCATATTAGTGCCATATATCCATTAGGGAAGTCAAATTCATAAGCATTTAAGGGTTTATGACAAATTTATAACATAACATATCAGATCCTTGAGAACATTTCTTTACAATCTCATCAACATGTATTCTAACCAAAAACTACTTATCAAATCCTCATATAGAACATATCAACCTACAATCCCCATTCAAGCATTTTAATTAATTCCTTGAATTAAAGCTAAAACAAGAATCATACACACCACAACAGTGAGATGAACAAGATAACCATTTCTTATTCAAAATTCAAATATGCATGTACAATGGAGAGACATGAGTTTGAATTAATCATATCAATTCAAATGCCAATACTATCATAAAACATCAAATCCTCATGAATTCAAAACCTACTACAGAATGACTCAAAACCTAAATTGAATTTTCCCTAAAACCATCAAACTTTACAATTTGCTCTGCACTTTACCTAGACTCGACCCAAAAATATCTCCCTTGCTAATCTGTACTTTTGGCCTTGAAATCCTTCTTATAGAAAAGAAGGAGAAAACAAGCATTGGGCCAGAAAGCACACGTGTCACCAACCAACTGGACCGCTTTGTGACATTCCAAAAATTTGTTACAACAACAACTTCCCGAAGAATCCTTTTGTTCGGTGTGCCCGCAGAGAATGGTTGACGCAGCAATAAAACTTCAAGAATTATGCTCCAATACTATCACCAAAAACAAAACTGGAATATGTTGTAACTACAATAGTTGATTTGTTAATCGTTAATAGCTTACTCCTTTTCACTCCTCATCAGTTAAATATACATTTACCCATTTTGGTATTCCTCATCAGTAGGCCAATCAAAATTTATTACCTCATTCACCTTGACACTATAAGGTGTATACTTAACTGCCACCTGATTCGCTTCTCTTTCGAAAGACTCCAAGAATGAATTGGTGCTAATGATTTTGTCCATACAGCTCACCAATAAATCATAATATGAGTCATCAAAAATTAATCTAATTTGATCATTGATGACTTCACTTGCCCAATCTTGCCACTGTTGGAGTGACCTAATATTTCCCTGCTCATCAACTATATCAGGTAACAATGTGTCGCTCCAATCATCAAATTTCTTCACCAACTCTTTGATCTTCCTACTCAAGTCATCTGGTAAGGTCTGAAAACCTTGCAATGACTTAACTAACACCTAAGTAGGCCTTAATGATTGGGGCCTATTATTTATATCAAACCTTGATGCTTTATACATTATATCTAGATCATTGGCCCTAGGGATCCAATTTTCAATTAATGGTACTACTACCTCCTGATCCCTATCAATATTCCTTATTGCACTCAATAATAAAGAATATAAAGAGTACACAGATGGAAACCTATCATCAAATTTCTCATTTAAGTGCCTCAATACAACATTTACAACCTCCCTTTGCTTTAAAACTATTCCCTCCTCACTCACCTTCAAGGATGCCTATAACTCTGCAACTTGTGCATTAGTTGCTTCTTTGAAGGATCAACAGAGTATTCCATTTCTTCATCAATTAGCTCTAAAGTAGGGCTGAGGGAAGGAGTTTAACTGGGAGACCCTAGTGTAGAAAAAATAGGAGAAGGGGGCACTAACCTTGATCTAGAAGGCAATGTTATGATCCTTGGAGCACTTGATGTCTCCCCAATCTGCTTGTTCTTTAATTTGTCCACCTTAGTTTGTAGCTCAACATTCCTTTGTTGCATCTTGCTATATTCCCCAACTATGGCATTGTACTTCTCCATTAGGCTTTTCTTTTCAGCCTCCTCTCTTTCAGTAGTCTTTTGGGCCAACTTGGCCACATTTATAGTCAAATTAGTAGCCTATGTGGTTGAGGTCTCTGAAGCTCTCTTTATTATCAACCCTCTTAAATTTGGGTTAATATCAGTAACATTCGACTTTCTCCCTTGAGGGGCCAAAGCCCAAATTGCTAAGGTCTCATACTCCTCACTGAAGGCAAAATCTTGCAACGCTGCCTTGACCTCTTCTTCAAAATCTTGTAAGGGATGCTTGGACTTCAAAATAGCATTAAAAGCTATAGCATCTGCAATGTCCCACTTTGACAAGATCAAGACACCAACTTGATTTACCAGTTTTCTCCCCTCCTCAGGAGTGATGCTCTTGAACTCTTCCATTAGTTCAGCTTTCACTTCATCATTATTCTCCTGGTTTGACCTATCAGGTCTCAATTCTCTTCTCCTTTTGCGTTTATCTTGATATTCTTCCAATTTCATTCTCCACACTAATTGCAAGAAGACTGGAATTTTTACAAATGCATTATCATCTAGAAACTCATTACATGCTTCCATTCTTGCATCTTGCACACATTTTCCTTTCATATCCAGATCAAAGAGAACCAATTCAACCGGCTTGGGAGGGGAAGGTGTAACATACCTCTTCTTAATACTCAAGTAATCTCAAGAATTTACTAGAAGGTAAATCAACTTGGTAAACAAGAGAGAGATTTTTTTTTATATCATTTGCATAAGCACAAGAATAAAGTATAACTTATCCAGATAAAATTCAAACTTGAATTCACACGTAACCGTAACTAGAATCAAGATAATTCATTACAATATTCATTTATATCACATCAGTTACACTTAACATAAAGAATAGTTTTACCTCATAGGTTTTGACTGTCGTAAGCTAGAACATGGAGTTCACTACATCTGGAATGTTGATCTCTATCTTCACAAGCCTTAGAGAGTCTACTGTTACAGAGGGAGAGCATCATCCGAGTGCTTTTCCTCCAACCACGGACTCAAGTGGTCCCCCATGCACTTCCTAACTGGAAGTGACCCGACCCTTCTCAAAGAGTATAGATATAAGGAACTATCAAGTTTCACCATCTGAGTCCTAGTGATGTGTCCTACAAAACTCAATCGACCATACAACTCTAGATCCCTTCTAGCTAAGTATGATCATTCTGATTGGTCATGCCATCTAGACACACACCTCTGACTCATCATAGAATCTGACTCATGTCCTATAATTTACTTACTTTATTTGGTACTCTAGACACAAACTAGTCTAAATAGAAATTCCATTCTAGCCAAACTGACTTAGAACTAATCCTTAATCTAGGATGCTCAATCAATGCAAAGATTTAGGGATTTCAACCCTTTTAAAAGTCCCTTATTGCATCCTTGCAATACCTAGGGTTTATGACTTCATGTCATTTTACTCTCAAGATTCAATACCCAACATCTTGATGGGTTAAAATGAGTTTCGACATTATCATAGAATTTCTTAAGGTATTATAAAGACTCTAGTTTTTTTCTATGGTTTTCTCGACCTTTCACAATCAATTGATATAAATATGTACAATGTCATGTCCGACATAAGAGTTAAAGACTTCTTATATTCTCCTCGTTTCAATACTAGGGTTTAGCTTCTCTAACCCAACACATGGAAATATCAACATCCTTGATTCTTCAAAGGTAATAACATAAGTGTAACTAATCATTCAAACAAAATACCTCTAGTCTCTCCTAGACCACTTGACATTGTTTGGAATTCACATTTTACGTACATGAATAACCATAGTATTCAAGGTATTCCTTCTCTAATGTAATATCAAAAGAATATTATCATTTCACATCAATAGTATTGATCTAATTCAATCTTCCAACATATGTTAGGTTTTTAATATCTTATACCTCACTCATGAGGCATGACCATTCGCAAAAAGATGGCTTCAATTTACTGTGAAGTATAATAGTTTCATACTAACCATAGTATCCACCAATAGACCAGGAAGACACTTAGTGCTGCCTACAAGACAATACAACTTTCCTCTTATCTATTTTCTTCTTTTCCAACAAGGATTCAACATATCCTTTAAATACATAAAAAGTGCTTACTTAACATAATAACTATCAATAACAGTTAAACTCTGTTATAGGGAATTTGTGACTCCACATCACCTTATTCCATTTCTATTCATATCATAAGTCAAACCATATTCACCACCCTAGGTCTATCCATGATTCTAAATTCCAATTTAAACTATCCCATAAGATAAAATCACATTCTTAATGCTATAAGCATACCTTGCCTTGACTAAAAAGAATGGTTTCATAAAAGTTGATAGCTCAAATTACCCTTATGAGCTTTGCTAATAAACACTATTCCCATAAAGTTCACTCATAAATAAAACAAAGAATTAAAATATTGAAATAATAACCATATAGCTCTTGGTTATCAAAAGTAGAACAAATACTAATGATTTGGCTAACATGCAAGCTTCCATATGATAAAACTATTATCAATGATGATCACACCACCTCCCTTGTTGATGGTAAATAAGTACGATCATAAATATTTAATAAACCCTTCATATCCAGAATCGAGTTTCCTTGCAAGTTATAACAAGATTTGTTTAAGGTCATATCGACCATCACCATAGTCATAGTGGTCAAATTGGTTAAATGTGCAAGTTGAATCACTAACTGGTGCAAATACCACAGTTTGTCACTTCCCGCACTATGAACACCTTAGGCTCGACTCCATACTCTAGACTTGGCTCGGTTCTATTCTATTGACATTGATATTCGACGTGTATAAGTTGTAGTTTATATAAATGCTCAGCTATAATGGCCTCAAGTCCTAGAACTATAGTATGGATTATAATGCATTAAGCTCGCCGACCTTCGTGACCTTGAGCTACAGGCATAACGTGGTAAAATATTACAATACAGCTCAACTTTCACAACTATGAGCTTTAGTATAGGTAGGAATACAATAAATAGAAGCTCAAACCCCATGGTCTCAAGTAAGTCACGACAAGGAATATAAAAATAAAATAGCTCAGTCGTAAGTCTCGAGCCTAGAAACAGTGAAGAACAGAGAGTAATACAGCCCAGTCATAAGGCCTTGAGCCTCCAAAACAAAAGGAAAAGCTTTAAAGATTAATCAAGCCCGGCCATAAGGTCTCAAACCATTATTGGTCGTATAGAATATATCGAAGATAAGGACACCATAGTAGTCAAGATAAAAGCATCAACACCATATGATAGCATGCCATCAGAGTCGATATAAAAGGAACTTATAACTGAAAAATGTAAGCAAGGATAAGATTCTTTACTCTACCTGAGCAATTCTCCCAAATATACTCAAATGTTACATTTTATTGGCTCCCCCAGTCTATAATGACTTTCTTGTGATATGTCACAGCATTACGTGTCTTCCCACTAGGATTGGGCTTCCTCCTTCAATACGCACCCACCCATCTGAATGGTATTCAGGGACTGCAATCCATGCCTGATATGTACAAAAATATTTTTCTCTAGATGCTTTCAAAATTTTCTAGCGAAAATGCCATCCCCCCCCAAAACGGTTACCACCATGCCTTTTTCTTGCCAAGAATGGCTCAATGAAGATAAGCTCAAGATTCTGTTAGAATGGTGGTTATCACATAGATTTAACTCCACCTAGGATCGAGATGGACACTGCCATTGCTACGTTCCCTTAAGCAAAATAAGCGTAGCCTTAGATACTAACCGCGGCTCAAGAACAGTTCAAATTTTTTTAAAGAACGGTTTAAAAGCAATCATTTATCACTTAACAGATCGTGGAGATAGCCACGACTCCAATCATGGTAACACTTGACTTGCACATTGCTTAAGCATGTGCCACCCTCAAGCATTATGACGTGGCCTTGTAATATCTTTTCAAAAGCATTTCCATTGAATTGAAACTTCTATCACCTTCAACGACAAACGGGCTTTACGTTGGCATAAAGACATTAGCAAATGCGTATATATATACTTACTGCCATAACATTCAAATAAGCTTCTCATTAAAGGGTCGAGCAATTCAAATATGATTTGTCCCTCCTTTACCAAGAGTTGATTTGTCGCAATAACTTATGCATGTGTGTATGTATCCATACATACTTGAACGCAAATGTTTGTACGTTGACAATATCTGTCTTTGTACGCATATATGCATCCATGCACCCATCTATATGAGTACATATGCTTACCTTATCTCACGTATACCGACATTCATATTTTCATTTTTCATTTATAATAAAAGAGAGTTAATAACCCTTAAGAGAATCATATCAACACAAGGGTCAAATAATCAGTTACTAATGACAATCTTGTAAATACGATATACAACAAGAACTAGACTTAAACGACATCAAAAACTTGTCGAATCAAGAAATAAACTTAGACCAAAAGGGTCGAGTATCCCTTACCCTACTCAACTAGGTTCACCATTCCTGCATCAACACTAGACCTAAGATAGCGACAACCTATTATTCCTTGTATCTATATCCTTCTCTCCAATGATTCTCTCCCTCCTTTTTCTCAAAGGGCGGAAACCTTATTTTTGAATGCAACTTTCCATCACCAACTAAAGATTATTGTATTAATAATCATTTCATAATCCTCATGAAGTCATCACATCTTGACAACTTTTAAACACATGCCAATTTTAGTGAAATAAACATAACTTAAGATACATTGATTTTTCTAGACATTTTTCCTAAACATCTAATCATTGAATCATGCGTAATCATCTACTAATTACTTCAAAAGTAAAAAGTAAAAGAGATTTAAAGTTAGGGATGTAACAGAAGGCATACCCATCTGCATGTCCTAGTCAATGACAACAATCTCACCCACCAAATCCTCTTGTGATTGTTCAATTCTTTTCCTTTTAGGGCTTGGCTCTGATGGTGGTGGTGAGGGAATATTTTTAGGTGATTCTTCCAAACCAATCATTTTAATTTCCCTGGGAGTTTTGAGCTTTGGACCTTTTTGTGTAGGAAATTTCATTATTTGTTTTCCTTTTCTATCCTCTTCTTCCTCATCACTACTATCATTTGTCTTCCTTCTGTAAATAGGCCATCTCTTTGTAGGTTGGTAAGCTAGCCTCACTTCAATTGCCCTGGCATCTTTCTCCTATATGCCCAAGTCTGACTCCAAGTTTACCTTCTTGGTCATCAAGGTGCCCATGATTTCTTTAAAGTTTCCCATCAAGAAGTCAATTTTCTTATGATATGGACTGAACCCCATCAATGGTCATACTTTGAATCCATTTTATGCACAATAGCCAATAGCTTTTCATAGGCTACCCATTTCTCCTTGTTCAACTCCTGCCTATTTAGGTCAAATTCATTCCTAATCAAGTCTTTAGGGAAGTTGAACTCATGCACAAACTTACCACCTTTTATCCTTTTTTTTAAAAGAGAAAAGAATCCCTTAGGATCATGATGTCGCTTGGGACCACACCTCAAATGGTATTCTTAAATTTTTTTCCCAAAGTGTACCCAGCCTCCCTTCGAAAAGACAAAGTTTGATACCACATTATAATCTAGGAAAAAAGTTCCCTTACCTTTCCCAGTAAGGTTGTCCTCATGGATACAACCAATCTGCCACATAACTTTTTCAAATCCCACTCTTGGTGGCACATTATATGGCAATATATGAGGGGACCCCTAAAAACCATACACCTCAAGACAGTGTTGACTGGGTATGGAATAATATCATCCCAGTTAAGGAAAACCTTCAATTTTGGCTTCCTCCCCTTTGGTTTGAGGAAATTATGCAACTCCTCAGGAATCCTGGGTACATTTACCATCAGCCTGGCTCTCAATTTGGAAGCAAAAAAATTGTCAAAAAGCACATAACTGGCATTCTCCCTGTTACATGATAAATCTGCAATCCACACCTGCACTGGCAATCTTTCTCCATTAACCAATTGCCTTAACTCCATCTTCTCAGAGAAGAATTCAGCATTCTTAGATAGGAACATATACATTAACATGGAATACTAGAAGAATGGAGTGTCTGTATCATTTTGCTGCAACTTCAATAGTCCTTCATGTATCTTTTCGACCAACAAAGAAGCAAAATCATAAATCACTAAGAAATTAGGGTGTTGTATTTGCACCCCCATAAACATGTAAGGAATAGGCATCACCGTGTTGGGGTGAAAACCCAAAATCTGGCACAATGAGTAAAAGGTAGCCAAGAAATGATTTGCAAACCAATTCAGTCTGAAAGGTTCTTGGTCATTTGGGCTAATATAGAATTTTGAACCCCCTGCCCTAGCCAAATGAGGTAGGAGCAACTTAGCTTTGAAAAGTAATTTCAACCTCCCATATTCATGTTTCATCTCCTCAAGATCAATAGGAACTAAGAAAATACTAGGCTCACTCAAATCAAAAACCTGTTAGAATTCCTCTCTGTTGATGCTTAACAGAACCTCTCCATCATTATCTTGAATCACCCATGTGATAGGGTCATATCGTGCAGCCACTGCCCTAAGCAAGTCTATATCAGGGGACACATTTGGTACCACCAACTTCCCCACATCATACATCCAACCATTAGAAAAGGGGTGAGGAAAATTCCTCTATCCAAACCACAATCTCAACATCTCTAGACCAGTAAGAGGAACCCTAACATCGGCTATGTTGGAACAATTATATACTAATCCCTCCCCTAGAGTTTTTCCTTGCATCAAAACCAACCCCTTCCTATCATTTGTTGAAAATGGCAATTGATCTAAGAAATCATCATATGGTTTCTACTTAAATAATCAATTTGGCCAGAGTGTTGCTTTGTCGGTGCCATCTTGAGTAAACTAGGCTTCCTTACTATTTCAAACTTCAAACAAACTAGGGCTAAATAGAAATATGAAATTATAGAATATAACCTTGCAATTTCCTACAATTCAAATAACCTATAGCCCTAAAAAAAAATTCAACAATCCCTACGACAAGCACACAGCAAATTTCCTTCAAATTCGAATTTAGAATAACTAGGAGATATAGAAATCAACTCACGGCTTTGTGTTTGTAGAAATCCAAATCTTTGTTGCAATAACTCATCACTTCGTCCTTGGCCTTGAGATTGCTCCGCAAAGGTGTTTGAACGCTTTATAACACAATAAAAGTAGGAGAACAATTGCTTTATTTCAATCAAACACTGCCATTAAATGTCATGTCCACCATTAAAGCTTACTCGCGCGATGCGCCACTAGATCCAATTGCATTTGATGTAGATTCAAATACTAGTCGTTGATCCTTCACCTTGGTTAGATCATCGAACGGTTTCCTTCAAAACACACTAACACAATCTCCATCATGGCAATAAGGACCCACCAAATCCTCTGTGTTGCCAAGGAAATCCACATGGTGCTCACCTGTGATATCGCGATCAATAAAGACCTTGCAACTTCTAATCACGCGATAGCAGGAAACCATGGATCTCAATCATTGGCAATCTTGTTCATTCAACACAATCGCTAGCTTTTTCATTAACCATCGAGCACCTTTCCTACCGAGATTATAACATCTTTGTTGATTTGAAACACATGCATCTCATAACTACTTTAGTAACCCGCTGCATAATGTATTAAAACCAAATAGACGTATCAAAGTATTTTATCATCCCTTCAGCTTCATTGGATGAGACACGTGGTGCTCACCTGTGATATCGTGATCAACCAAAACAGTGTGGCAGGGTCATCACAGGATGGTGAGGAACGGCTGAGATCAAACGATGATTGATCTACGGTCATGCGAACGTGTCCCTCTGCAAAATAAAAAAACATTTATTAAAGGAATAAGGGGACATCACTAGGACGACGACAAAAAATGACATAAGTTGTTATTTAAATGAGGGAGCACGGGACCAACCAATTCTTAGGAAAAATAAAGTCAAGCGAAGGAAATAAAACGATAAAACAAATGGGGGGCCCAGCCTAGACGAAGCGATGGGGCTTAATTTTTTTTAAAACCTTCCCAAAAAGTAACGGCCAAATAGATCCCATCCAAGGCACAAGATGAACACTAGGGTTTTACATGAAGACAAAGGTAAAACCCCAACCTTAGGCTTTTCCCAAACACCATTGATGACCAGAGATATAAAGAAAAATAAAAATAGAACACAGAGAACAAAACTTTGAAGTTCCATCAGGAATCTTATGTGTATCTCTTCTCCTAGGGAAAACATTATTGAACAAGAAAATACCATCATTGATAAAAAGAAAATCCAACCATTGATAACACCCTTACTTGCGATGAAGTCATTTTAAAGGAACCAAACATTGAATGTCATGAACATCTAGTCTGTTTCTCTCCTAAAAAATCTCCTACTAGGGATGATATCATGGTGGAAGAAAATGAGACAATTGGTTCAAATAATAGTGATGTGATTTCTTTAGATGATGGTGAAAAGATGACACTAGACTCCCGTTCATTAGAAAAACATCAATCCAAAACCGCTAAGGTTATGAATGCACAAGTGTCTATTAGATCCCCCTTGATTATTGGACCTTCTAAATACCCTGTGGGACATCCTAAAAATTCTCTAATTCTTTACCCACCCTCACAATGACCATAAACTCAAAACAAACCCAAACTTATCCTTTACCCACATGCACACCAACCTCAAACTCAAAACAAACATGTCTTCATCCTTGAACCTCCTAAGAATAATGTTTTACAACAGTCGAGTTATAATACCGTTGCTCATCATGTAACCTTAGAGGACGATGCAAACAAAATAGAAGTGTAACAAAAAAATTTTTAAAGTGTAATTAATAACATTTAAAGTGAACTACTCTTAACGCATACATCCTTTAAGGTACGCGACAACGCTTACATTTGAATTATATAACTTACAAAAGTGAACTAACCATTGCATATAAAATTAAACTCATGATATAAAGAACATAGATCCAAAAGCATTAAATCATCATATAAGACACAAAGTACATTAATGAATCATTTATAGATTGCATTCATTCAATATAGTAGTTACAAAGCTCATTTCCAAAATGAGGAAGATCATACAATAATGTTACAATTACATTGATACAAGAATCCTCCTAGAATACAAATGAGGAGTAGTGCATATACATAGGAATCCAACTGATACAAAAGAACATAAGAGATGGAACATATCAACTGGAACATGTGAGCCCTCCAATCTAGAAGATCTCGCTATCACGAACATAAAGTGGAAACCCAATGGTGTAAGGTGTACATTCCACCCAACCAAGTGGTACCCGAAGGCCCACCCCCCGTGCTAGGAGATAGTAAAAGGGATTCCTAGGAAAAACCAACAACCTCTAGACAGAGGCAACACACAATACTATATCATACAAGAACAATACATACATAAAGATTACATTGCTTCCAGAGTAAAATAATCAAGTATATCAACTGCACAATACATACTATTGTCATAGGAGGAGTGTCATCACAAAGTTGCATGGGTTACCCTCATAGATCTTCCTAGGCCCTAGCCCCCATCTTGGGTTACCCTTGTAGCCTCTCATGACCCCCGACCCCACATGCAAACTGATGCAAAATCAAATATCTTTCAAAGAGACAAGATAATGATCTTTCCATTCTAGGCCTTCTCATCTCATCCAAGTCTAAATAAGCCCTTGAGCACATGAGTGAGGCACAATTAACAAGTTATATGGTTTAAGCTACCCTTTCCCCTAATACAATTATTTAATTTCCACTAAATTAACTAACTCTCACATGAGTTACCTTGGCACCACTTTGTGCACTGACCCCCATTGAGAGCCACTCCCCTACTAACAACACAAGGATCTAATCCAAAACCAAGGGTAAATAAAGTGTACACAACATATATTAAATCCCAATCCAAAATATAAGAGGCAACACACCCTCGTTTGTGGTAACCGAGTGTTTAACTAAATTACAACCAAGTCCACTACCCAAGGAAAACAAAGGGTTGAACCATAAATCACAACAACGCCCTTATAAAATAACATCATCTACAAGACTTACATACATGATTATCCAATTCCCCCAACAATGTGAACAGAATAAATCATAATTTAAATAAGCAATTCCGACATGAAATAAAGCTACCATTAGGATTTCCTAAATCCAATTTCCATCTCAAGAAACAATAATACATTGCATGAAATAAACCAACTTAATATAATTTCATTTACAGACAATCAAGAAATTAAATCTAATTGTTTAATTCCATTTCTCTATTTACATCAATATGAATCAATTTCCTCTTTTAAATTGTTTCATTTAAATCATCAAATTTGTGCTTTTTCATGCACCTATTATAGAAGTACATTTTAAATATATTTATAATTATATATGTATATATATATATACAATTATATATATTTAAATATATCTAATATTTAAATATTTAAAACCAATTATAATTTCCAAAACATAAATTAAATATATATATATATATATATATATATATATAAATTAAAATCCATATATCAAAAGGGCGAACAAAAGTTTTATTTCCACCATTAGTGGATGGCTAGGTCGAGCTGCATACACAGTCGGCTCCCCATATGGGGTGCACAGCCTTTGTAGGCAACGTTGGACATTGCCTCCACAATCTACCTCCCCCTATGGGGTTGGCTGTGGGGGTAGCCCCCCCAACCCCCTCTATAAATATTTCTCAGACCTGCGATTTAAAAAAAAATCGTCGTACGAATTTTTAAATCCATTTTTTTTAATATATATATATATTTATATGTATATATATATATTAATATATATATATAAATATATATAGATTCATCAACATGAATGCCCAATCAGGAAATTTATTTTCACAAAAAAAATTCTAAGGAAGTATTTACAAAATCTTCTAGAGGTTTTCAATTTCCCAACCAAATAAAAACTAATTAGGAAAACAAAACAAAACAATAATCTTTACCAGAAGATATTTTCCCATACAAACAAGATTTTCCACAAATTTTGACAGGAAGATTTTAAATCCATTCCTACAAAGATTTTCCAAATCTTATATTGTCTTCCCTCTTGGATTTCTATTGTTTATAAACAATTTCCTACAAAGGCTCTCAAATTTCACTATAAAATATTTATGGGTATTCTATTTTTTTTAATCAATTTCTAGAGAAGCTTTAAGCTTTCACAACAATTTTCCAAACACGATAATCTTTCAAATTTACAAAATATATTAAAGATTCTACACAAATAGCATATTCTTCTTGTATAGGAAATCTTTCCAATTTGCATAAAAATAATTTAAAGAACTTGTTTCCAAATGCTTGAGGAAATTATGTTTGAAGTAGAGCTTTGCCTTCAAATTCCAATTTACCAAAGCTTCTTCCAAATTATCCACTTTTCCACAAAGATGAAAACAAAACTAGATCCAAAATTTCTTGAGAGCTTCTTCCCCAATTTTCAACAACCAATATTAACAACCTCTTCCAATTTTTAACAACCTCTTTCAAAAAATATCTTTTCTCATTGTCGTGAAGTAGCCTCTTTCCTCTTTTAGTTAATGCAAATATATCTCCAAGAATTAATTCCCAACAACAATGTTTAATTTTTTCTAACACATGTCACAAATAAAATATCTTTTCAACCAAATCACAGATATTTCCTCTAAGATAATTACAAGATATTTATGCATTTAATAATTTATATTTCACATATTAATTTCTAATAAAATTTAATCTAATTAATTAAATCACTTTATAAAATAAATTTAATCAAAAAGATTAAATCACTTTATAAAATAAATTAAATTTAATTAATTAAATCAAATATAAAACTTCTAACAAAATTAATCAAAATTAATTAAATAATCACTAAAAACCATTATAAGTATTAATTAACATTAATTTCCCACAAAGCATACCTTGCAAAATAAATAAATGACAAGGCAAACATGGACAACATGGCAACATAGCAAAACCAAACAAAGACCGACGACACACTGTGACTAGGGTTGTGGCTTTACAAGGAAATCCAGTTACTATCTCCCAATCAACTATTATGTTGGGCAATGGACATGCTCAAACCTGTGAATCCAGGTGGAGTCGATGTCTTGTACCTACAATCCTGCAATAAAAACATATGTCGTACATATATATAAATCATGAATCAAACACACCATGAAGACAAAATCATAGAATCGCAGGGTGCTCGCAAGCAAGTGATGCAATCTTGTTTCCTTCACCAATATAGTGTCACATTAAAACTGACGAAACTAAAACATCAATTAATTATAGATGATCATATATCAATATTAACTCAAATAATCAACTATGCTAACCAGAAAGCATGTCATATAATCAATAATCATCCATATAGTGTACCATCACATCACAATATAAAAACCATCATCGCTCCAATTTCAATGATTAAATAACATGTATAGTATCATGGTCTATCAAAGTAAAAGCATTGTCTAAAAATATAAGAAAATCGGAGGGGTGCTACAGCTCATACATATAACACTAGAAACAATCCACAACCAAGACAAACACCTTCAACATCCCTCCCATTGCCTAACCCTATCCTACATGGTCCTCCTCATTTTCCTTTACAAAGTGGAAAGGAGCATGATATTGTTGAACAACTTAAGAACACTCTTGCTAAGATATCATTATGGGACCTTATTCAATCCTCCCATCATTATCATAATATGATTCAAAGTTCTTTAAAACAAGTTCCTACCCTTCCTAATGTGCAATAAAATGATGTACTAGCCCAAATTCAAGCTATAACACCAAAAATCTTAGACATTATTTTTCATCAACATGAGTTACCTCCTTTGGAAATGAGAAAGAAAAATGATGCCTTCATGATAATAGCTACCTATGATGGGTGGGGAATAAAAAGAACCCTTGTTGACAATGTCTCTACTCTTAATGTTTGTAGTGTGACCCTTTTGGATATACTTGGCATGGATAAATCAAGAATTGAACATGATTCCTTATTGATACGAGGATTTGACAATGTAGGAAAGCAACCGCTTGGTGTGATTAATTTTCCTATCATAGTTGGAATGGCTACCTTACAAACTCCTATTCATGTTATACCTCATGACCTTTCATACAATCTTCTTTTAGGAAGACCTTGGATTCATGAGATGTATGTGGTGCCTTCGACTCTTCATCGTATCATGAAGTATGTCTATAACAAAAAAGTATACTAAGTTGAAATAGACCTCGAGCTTGAAAGTTGCTTACAAGTTGAAAAAGGAATGACAAGTCCTCTAAACACATTAATTCCAACTTCCAACATAGAACACATGAAAGAAGACAAACAAGAGAAAGAAAAAGAAAAACATATTGAGGAAATCACGAAGTATTCAAAGATGATCGGGGTTCCTTGGATTTCACACCTAGCTTTGATGGGAAACTCAAAGTCCTAATAAAGAAGCATGAAAAAGAAAAAGCAATAATGTTGACACAAAATTTAGAAGACCCTTTGAAAGCATCCACCTCAACCACTTTATAAAAATAATAAAATTATACAACAAAATTTGATGAAGATGATTATGAACAACCATCAAATCTAAAAGAAATGAAAAAGCTTTATGGAAAAGGTTATGAACTTATGAAACAACTTGGATATAGTGGAAAAGGATGTGGTGCTAGAGAACAAGGTATTTGTGTCCCTATAGAGCCTAACATGCAAGGAATTATTAATGGTCTTGGTTATTGTCCCTTGAAAGAAACAAGCAAGCCTTCACTTAATATCAACAATATTACAAAATATTCTTCTAAGCCATCTCTAACATTAGTGCATCCTGAATCGATAGACACTAGTGGTCTTCGTTATGGCCCTTTGAAAGAAATAGAGGAATCTTCGCTTAATAGAAATGTCATCACACAAACCACTAGCAATTGGAATTCATTAGATTTTACATCCTCCTTTAAAGGAGAGAACAAAATCTTGCAATCTAAAGAGCCTTGTGTAAGTATCACATCTTGTACTATGCAAGAGATATCTTTGTCACAAAATAAAGCAAAAAATTCTAATTTTGATCAAGAGAGTATCTTGTTGAGACTCCTCCAAGATCATCTAATATCCCTCCCTCCAATAACATGAAATAAATTTTACTACAAGCGTTCATTTTGCGCATATCATAGAATTCATGGTCATTCTACTAATGAATGTAAGGCTTTGAGTAATCGAATTCAACATCTTAAGGATTGTGGTACTCATCCTTGTGTTGACACACCTTGTTCCTCTAATTGATACTAATTTTTAAAGTTTCTCATCAATCTTATCGGCTCATCCTTGTCCTACACTAAGTGGGGGAAAGGGGGTTAGGTAGCCTTGTCCTCGTATGACACTTTTCGTTGTCTCTTTTGGCTAGTTGACCACCTTCCATGTAAATATAAGAGAAAGCTTGGGATGTGGATGACATGCCTTAAGTTGGCTCGCATGTGACATATTGAGTTTCAAGGGAAACCCCTTATCCATGATGTAGTTTCATTTAGGAACATATGACTTGGCATAGGGATTTCCAAATAACCTCTCGTCTTCTTCTACTTTAAAGAAATTTCTCACAACAATGGTGTTAGCAACTACTTTAAAGTGGGGGCATACATTTACACTCATTTTTTACTATGAAATTTTCTTTCTTCTTCTGATATGTCATTTTCTTGGTGGTTTCATTGGGTTTGATTTCCTCCGAGAGCGTGATATTTCTTTGACTTGTCCTCTCTTGGAGACATTAAGCATGATGTTCCCTAAGAAGAGACCTCACATGAACTAACCAAAATCCCTTTGAATGTACCTTACACTATTTCACATTTACAATATTTTTTATATGGCCGCCTTGTATAATTCACACTTTGCTTGCTTGTGGAGCCATATTGTTAGTTCATGAGTGTCAAGCATACGAAGTTTTTCTTGCCTCGTGAATATTGCTAGCCATGTTTTGTGGCACCTTGTCAAATTTATCAGGAGGTATAGCTTTGGTATGGTTAGCATATGATGAGAAGCTTAAACATGGGCATGATTTTCTCATTATACGGTGAGAAGTCGATACAGATGCATGAATTTCTTAATAAGCCACCCCTTTTTGGATACTCACCCAATGAATAGCCTGAAGTTTTGTTGCCTCAGAGTGAGCGTGTATTTTTGGAAAAACAACTTAGATATGATCCACAATGTGTGGGACAAATAGTCAATGCTTGATCCACCTTTTCTTTCCTTTTCTTTTTTATGTCTTTGGCATTGCATGTTTGTGTATCTTGTTTTGTTGTTCCATACCATACACCTTCTGTGTGTCCCTTTGTGGTTATGTTGGCTTGACATAGGATCCTAGATCCTCGAGTCTTGGACACCTCCTTTGATCTTCATTATCCTATACCATCCACATTGGTACATTTGGATCCCACTTGAATGTCTACTTTAGTGTGAGTTTGAAGCAATTTCCTCCTCTCACTAAAGTGGGGGTTAAATGTAGTGTAGAAAAATGTATCCCTTTACATATTCACACTTAATTTGGGAATAATTAATGTTAAATTGAGCCTAATGTTGCCTTGATCTAGTGTTGTAATGTGTTTTACACATTCGCATTAGGTTTAGGGCCCTTTTTAAACTAAATGGACCTAATTGTGCCTTATTTAGGGTGTTATAAAGTATTTTTACACTTTCACACTAATCTAGGGATTTATTAATTAATTGGGATTATTCATGCTTTAATTGGCCTTATTTTACATCCACAAGCTTTGTTAAATTATTTTTTTCAAGGATAATCCCAACACTTATCAAATAACCAATCATAATTAAATCTTCTGGGTCATGTTTTCCAGATCTAGTGATCTAGGACTCATACGCCACCTTGGGCATATGAGTCCCACCTAGTTATTGGGACCTGATTTCAAATTCCACATTAAAATAGACACTCCTAGAAATATGTGTCTCATTTTTTAGCTATTGGGACTCATACGCCACAACTGGTGTATGAGTCCTACTTAAGTTGGACCTAAATTTAAGTTCAATGCTTGGAAGTATTTTATTCTCCTAGATCTAATTTTGGCTTGTAGTGTTGTAATTTCAGGAAATTTGGCACAAACAAGTATAAATACAAGGTTATTTCACTCATTTTCTCCTAACAAGTTCACAAGTCATCTAGCACCTTTTGAGATCAAGCATTCTACCATTCAAGAGCATTCAAGAGTGATTATCAAGAATTTTGGAACATTATTCAAGTATCAAGCATCATTTCAAAGGCATCATGCATCATGTTTGTTTTTGAGCTAACATTTGTGATGTGGGGTATCTTATGATTCAAGCAAGCATTCACATCAAGATCCATATCATTCAAGAAAGAGTCAAGATCAACATTCATTCTATCCATTACTTACAAGTTTACATCATTTTTTTCAAGGGTTTGGTGAGTTGCAACATTGCATACTTGTTCATTCATCATTCCTTCCTCTTTATTTGATTTCATTTCAAGGGTTGATTACCAAAAAAGGGTTTGACCAAGGAAAACCCCTATCCACTAACAAAAAAACATTTTTCCCTCTCTTTGATGTGTGATTTATAGATCTAGGTGGTTTAGCTTGAATATCCATTGAAGAGAAAGTTTAGAGAAAGTTGTCAAGTTGTCAAAGTTGTCATATAATTTGCAAGATCACAGAAAGTCACCTATAGGTTGCAATTCAATGTTTCAGAACCAAAGATTTGACATGAGGGAAGTTACAATAGAGCCCTAGAGGATATCAAAATTTTAGAGCTACCCTAATACTAGGACTAAATCACCACTTGTGGCATGAGTCCTAGTATACCTATTTTCAGGCATGTTTTGTAGATCCTAATTCATTAGTTCCAAATTCCAGTTTCGGCCTAAAACCCTAAACTGGGACTAAATCACCCCTAATGGCGTATGATTATGTGTGCTTCAAAAGTTATCATTTCCAATATTTTAGACCTTTATTCAAGCTCCTTCATTTTTCCAAGTCCACCTCTATTTATCTCTAGTTTACTGCTCTTATTTGAGTTCATTTCTATGTCATTTACTTAAGTTTTGCATATCATTCTCATTTCTTGTCTTTCCAAGCCCTAGCTTTGTGGTGAACCCCTTTTTAGTCTTTAATCAATTTGGTGATGAAAAATTAGATATTTTATAATATAATTTATATATAGGCTTATGCATTTTTTCTAAGAAAATATACATTGTATGAAGGGTATGTGCACCAAAATGAGGGACAAAAGGTGGCTAAATAACGCATTTGACTATAATATGTTTGCATGTTATTGAAATTTTAAAGCTATATAATCATGTTATGGCTTGGAAAATACTAAGTCATAACATGATTATGTTTTGTGGTTATAAAATTTGATCATGTTTTATATACCATGAAACATGATCATGTTTTGTTCTCATAAAATTAAGACAAATACATGCATGGAAAAGCATGTCTCTTACATGAGACATGACTCTATATGGAAAATATTTTGTGGGAATGATTAAATATATTCTATTTTTTTAACTCATTCATAAAATTTATTTTATCACATAAATTATGTAGAGTTTGATGGAGACCATCTATACAAAATAATTTTATTAGATATCCATGTAAAAATGAATAAAATTTAACACCAATTCCTTCTCTAAAGTACATATAAAAATATCCTTTCTCAAAGGTTTAGTGAAGACATTTGCAAGCCACTCATTGGTTGGTGTTTAGACTAGTTCGATTTCCTTATTGAGAATATGTTAATGAATGAAGTGATAGTGTCCTTCAGTATTATTTGTGTGAGAAAGGAACAATAGACTAATTTCTACATCTTTAACACAATTTGATTATCACAATACATAATTGTTAGATCTATTTAAGTTGATGATAAACCAACATTAGGTTGCTTCTTACAACTGCATGAGAAAATGATAGAGCCAAGATTGAAACAATAACCAACAATTGATTTTATAAAGTCTATATCACTTGTGCAATCTAGATCTAAAAATATAACAAGTTTAAAATCTTAATTTTTTAATACTCTAATCCAAAATTTTGTGCTTTCTTAAGATATATCAAGGATCACTTTATAGCTAACCAAAGAATATTTTTGGGATGAGCCATGAATCAAGACAAGATTCCAATTGCATAAGATACATCTAGATGAGTAGTATTCAGGCAAATCAAATGTCATATCCACCTCCTATATAGTGTTTCATTCATTGATTTATCATTTAGGTCTTTAGTTTGCTTAGTTACTACCTTCATTGTTTTTAATGGAGCTTTATGGTCTTGCATTTTGAATTGTGTAAGAATTTCTTTGGTGTTCTTCATTTGAGAGATATATTTTTTTCTAGGTTTTTTCCACAATTCAATTCTAAGAAAGTAACAAAGTAATTCAAGATTAGAAATCTCAAAATTGATCTTCATATTAATCCTATTAACGAGGAAATCATCAACATATAACACAATGAACAATACCTTGTCATGAGAATTCTTAATGTATAAATTTAGATCAACATCAGATATTTATAATCCCTTTTGAAGAAAGTACTTATCAATTTTTTAATATCAAACTCATGGATCTCATTTATAACTATCTAATTCCTTTTTTAAACAACATACCATGTGTTCCTTTCTTTTTTTTCAACAAAATTAGGAGGTTGTGTGGCATATACCTCATCTATTAATTCTTTATTTAGGAATGCACTTTTGACACCCATTTGGTAGATTTCCCAACTATGGTGGAAATAAAGTGCTATCAAAATTTAAACCATGATCATCTTTGCAATTTGAGAAAAGGTTTCCTCACAATCAACACCTTTAATTTGTTTAACAACTACCAATCTTGCTTTATTATTGTCAATTGAACCATCATATTTAAACTTGATTTTGAATAACCGCTTGCAATAAATAGATTTATTTCCAATAAGTAAGGGAACCATTTATCATGTTTGGTTTTGATGAAATGAATTCATCTCTTGATTCCTAAATTTTTTCTATTTTAATTCCTTTATTTCTTCAACAAAAGTGTTTAGTTCACGAGCACTTAGAATAATTATCATTAATGCATAATATACTTCATTATCCTACAATTTGATGTGTTTTCTCCTTTCTAGCTTTGATATCCAAAAGAACATTAGATTGTGGAGTGGAAATTGAGCTTAAATTTGGCCCATCAATTTCTTCTCTTCTATAGATTCAATAGGACTTTTTAATTCCAGCTCAACATTTTTAGGTGGCTCTGATGATGTGTCACTATCATTTTTCTCTTTTATGAAATAAACATGATGAACACTTGGAAGGTGAAATTATTCTTCAAACTTGACATCTCTAGATATGTGAAGTTTGTTCACCTTAGGTTCAAACTAATCAAATTTACTAGAGTCGTCATTTCTAGCAAGGATAAATTTTTTATTCTTATTATCAAAATTTCTTCTCCTCTCATTTGGAATATGTATATAGGTAATGCTCCCAAAACTTCTCAATTTTTTACTGTTGTTTTTCTTCATGACAATGCTTATTTTAGAGAGATGCCTTGTAAGCTATTACTCAAACTTTAATTGATCAAATAATATGCAATATGAATTTCTTCTCCCCATAATTTATCTACAATATTACAAAGCCTTGAGCATGGATTTTGTCTTTTTGAAAGTGTCTTATTCGGTCTTTTAGCTACTCTATTTTTTTTAGGAGTATATGGAGATGAGAACTACCTCTTAATTCCTCTTTATTTACAAAAAAATGGAAAATTCATCTAAGGTATACTCCACCCATTATCTAATCTTAGCATTTTAATTTTGTTCACTTTAATTCTTGAATTGGTGTAAACACTCTTTGAAAACATCATATACTTTAAACTTGTTCTTTAAAAATTAAACCTAGACCTTTTGAGTGAAGTCATCAATAAATGTCATGAAATATCAAGAGTTACCTATGAAACTGTCTTCATAGTATAATATGCAACGAAATTAAAAAATAAAAAATGAAATAACTTGAATAATTTAAACGAAAATTGAATCCAATGTAAACCTAAAAATAAATGAACATTGATTCACTTGTTTGGAGTGTGGATGCAACTTAGCAACATAAAAATGTATTTGGTTGATAATTAATTTCAAAAAAGTTTATTTGCATAAAGAGTGTTTGTTATTAAAAATGATGAAGGAATGGGGGCATTTATAGATTTACTCAAGAAAAATCAAATGGATGGATTAGGATAAGATCAAAGACAAAAGAGTTAACTGAAGTGATTGTGGAGTCAACTCAACTGAAATTGGAAAATTTCCATTTCATACTCATAACAGAATAATAATGAAATATTTAATTTTATTAAATGGAAAAATGAGGAGTTTCTAATTTGAAGAATGAGAGAGCTAGTGAGAGAAGAAGTTTCTAATTTGAAGAATGAGTTAACTTGTGAGAAGATAATTATGGATTCATCAATGAGGAAGTTATCAATTTTAAGGTGGAGATAATTGATGAGGTAAAAATATAAATTTAATTAATTTTTAAAAATAGATAATTAGCTCTCATAAATTAAATAATAAAATATTTATTTAAGAGGTAAATGGATAATAGAAAATAGTTATAATTAATTACAATAATTAATATAAATGATAAATGATGCAATAAATGATAATAGTTAATAAAGGCTAATGCTTATTAATGAATGATGAATGCTTAATTGATGGTAGATAAAAGATACTTAATGGATAATATGACAATAATTAAAGGTCAATGATTAGGGGAATTATTTTAGTGTCTACACATAGGTCCACAGAGATCAATTTGAACTAACTCCAACTTCTTGGAGTTCTATAAGATTTTTCATAATAATTTTTTTCTTTATGTTGTTTCCCAATAACATAGGCTTCACAGAAATAGTTCTCTATAGTGATGGGTGGAAGACCATACACTATATTTTGATTGAAATTTTTCTTTAGAAATTCAAGGTTCATATGGACAACCTAATCATGTCATAACTTATTTCTTCAAGAAACACTTGAAACTAAGGCTTTAGAGGAGTTTTTCCTCAAATAAAATAGGCCTCATATCATATATCCATCACATACTAATTTCCCCTCACTATCAAATACCTTAAAAATTCCTTTTTCAAAAATAAATTTTATGTTTTTGGAAATGATTTGATTAACTGTGATAATATTTTTAATTTAGTCCTATAACAAATAAAACATTATTAATACTTTTTTTTACCTTGGGTTGGAACATGTAGAGGAGCTTCACCAACTCCTTTTGTATGTAATTGTGAAACATCTCCCAATGCATCAATGTCTCTTGATTGCTTTACTCTATTTCTCAAGTTGTCAATATTCCAAGTCATGGTGAATAACACCTAAATAGATAATCCAAACACCATAGTTTTGAATATATTTAGAGGTTTTCATTGAAAATATTTTATCTCTTTCATTATCTTCAATATCTTCATCAACCATCATACTTATTTACTTTTATTTGAACATCTTTCTTCTTTTTAAAGGATTGCTATTTAAAATGACTAAGATGAGTACAATAATAGAAAACAATTCCTTTCCTTTGTTCACCATTACCCATAACATGATGTATTTGTTATTAAAGATTCTTTCCCTTGAACTTAGAGGCAAAAGTAGTTACTGATTCATATTCATTATCTCTATTAAACATTTCCTCATGTGTTGAGTAGTAGATCATCTATCTCACTAAATTTTCACTCAGTGTGAGTGCAGTCTTGAAATTCTCAAATGATTTTGGTAGACTATTAAGAGTTATGGAGATGAGGTCTTTATTGGCTATAGTCTCACTTGCATTAATGAGACAATATAAAATACACTTGAATTTTGATAGACACTTAGTTATTGATCCATGATCCATTCTTGGATTATGTAGTAAAGTTTAGAGCATGTGTTTTTTCACATCATTATTGTGCTCAAATATTGTAGGGTGATCCCACAATACTAGTTTACAATTTTTGGCCAAACTGAAAACTGAACTAATTTTTTATAACTAAATCTTCACTTTCGAGCACCTATACCGGATAACCCGCGAGGAATTTGAAGATGATGCAAACTAGTGATTTGTGACATTTTGTCTATAGATTCTAAATATATATTTTTTAAAAAAATTGGAATTAGATTGCAATTCTTTTTCCATCTCCTTCAAAAACTATTTTTTTTAGTAAACACCATTTTTAAGGAGTGATGTTCACCATATACAACATAAATTTTTTTTCTATGAAGGATAAAATTCTATTTTTTTCGAATTTAGATTTGTAACTACGATATCTAGCATTTTCATTTGGTTTCATAGTGTTTTATTGAATAGTTCTTCCTTAATCAAGTTTCAAAGTCAAACCAATTATAATTCAAACATAGGCGGATTATATACAACATAACTTTTTTGTATGTATCAAAATTCTTTTTTTTTGTTTGATCAAGGACTTCAATATCTAGTGCACTGATATTTTTTTAAAAAAAATTGATAATCTGTTATTTTTCCACATGTGCAAAACAAAGAGCTTGATTTTCAATGAAAAACCTACATTCACAAGAAATAAGAAATAAATATAATAATTAAATTAAATTTATTTAAAATTATACTTTTTGGGAAGCTTATAATTTAAGGACTACATACTTACAAAAAAATAAATTTTAAATGAATTCATTTGATCCCCCAAAAGGTAAATCAAAAGTGGTTTGTTATCAATATTTTGATAGGTGTAAATGAGACTCCGTTATAGGTATGGTTTAAAACTAGCGGGGTTCTATCCAAGGGGATTTGATTCAAGGTGGTTTGATCAAACCCTCTTCAATTGGAATCCTTTAAATGGAACTTTTCAAGGCTTAAATCATCATATTTTCTAAAAATATGTGATTTCAGCAAAATTCAGGATCTCCCAAAAATTGTAAACCAGTATTGTGGGATCACCCTATAGTTATGCATCACAAGCTTCCTTTCAGGTGATTTCATTGTCCACATTTTCAATCCATGTACCACCCAGGGATAACTTTAAGAAACCCCCCCCCCTCGGCGAAGGTGTAAAATCATGGCAAATCTTTCCTTTTATTTGAAAAAATATATTAATTTTCCTAGCAAATCTTAATGAATAATTGGAAAAAATAATAATCACAATGGCGAATCCTAGCGAATAATCACTAAAAATATTAATTAAAATGGTGAATCTCTCCTTTAAAAAATTGCATAGTTGGTCGGGGCAATTCCCCCATATTTTTTGTCTTTTGTAATATTGAAGTAGGGGGCAGTAACCACCAGTGGGGTCAGGGGCAACGCTGGGGTCAAGGGGGAAAAGCCCCCTTCTGGGGGTCGAGGGGGAAATTCCCCCTCACAGGACCTGAGGACAGTAGCCCCAACGCGCTCTTGTAGCGATACAAGCAGGGTCGAGGGGTAGAGCCCCTCACCACCAAGCATAAATTCACTATTGAAAATGCATTGGAGCACACACGGATTAAGCATTTTTTAAAATTCTCACTTTAAAAAAGAGACTATATGAAAAGTGAAATTATGACCATCGATTAGTTTTTTAATCGGATGGCTGCAAGTTGATTCTGTGAGTTTATATGCATGTGCCTTTTAAAAGGCTTGTTGAGGCCTGAAATTTGTTTTGGGCCACACGATTAAATCTAATCTTGTGGCCCAAAAAAAAATTCAGGCCTCAGCAAGCCTTTTAAAATGCATGTGCATATAAACTCACGAAATCAACCTACAACCATCCGATTAAAAAGCTAATTGATGGCAATAAATAAAATCCCTATTCAAGGATAAAATATCACTAAAATGAAATGGTAATTTACTATTAATGGCGATATTGCCCCAAAATTAATGGTAGGAATATAATATTACTGGCGAATATAATTAATATTTGTAATTAGAGTATAAACTACTGGCGAATCAGTTCCAATGATGCGTCGTTTAAAGAATAATGCATAGGCGAATTGATTGAGATAAAATTAATTTATTTTGTAAAAACCTGGTGATTCTGCATCCTTTTTAGCTTGTACTATTCACCATTCTGAAGGTCTCGATTTCAATTATTTGCCAATTGGCAAAAATTCACCAATTGGCGAAAATTCGCCACTAAAGTTTTCCCTAGTACCACCAATAGACAAGTTTATCAAAGCTAGTGTTTGGTGTGATTTCTTGTCAAAATTTTCTCGTAGACAAACATCTATGGAATGTCTGGTTAGTTCCATTGACAATAAAGGTGAGGTTTCACAAAAGAAAAATATTTTTCATTTGATAATGTCATTCACCAATATAATTGTAGCACCAAACAACTTAATAGAGATGACACTTAATAAATTATTTGCCATTTACAATAATCTTTACAACTAAAATAACTTTTTAAATTTTGTAATGATCATAAATGACAATGGCTGTTTACAGTAGATAGTTCATAAAAAAAACTTAAAAACATCAGCATACAATATACAATTAAAAGAATATGATATGAAGCTGCAATTGTGACTGGATGGTGAAGTGGGTGTGCAGGCGTTCATGGCGATCCATTTTAAAGAGCAGGTTCTTCTCCGTGCCGATATACACACCATCTTTCGTAATATTCAACGCTATATTTCAAACTACAGGATAAGTTTTCCTCTTCTCGTGGGAACATTCTCATTTTATTTAATAGAAATAATTGGATTGTATACACATTAGTGTCTCTTTTTATATGGTAGATTATAATTCTGGCTGAATGTTGTAGGAGAGATTCTTCGGTCGTTCTTTCTTTTTAATAAATATGTTAAAAGGTAGTATTTACAAAGATTTTTAGAAAAAATGTTAGATTGTTAAATTATGGATAAGTTATATGATTTTGTGTGAAATTCAAAAATATCATTCATCAATATGTAGATGGTTTATATGATTTTTATCTAATAAGTATATTCTTTTAGAAAATTAAAGTGTGTTCTAAATATTTTTCTTTGTAATTGATTCTTTTTATTATGTATGAATTAATTGCACAACAAGGTCTTTAAATATCAAAACATAACATGTCACACAAACTATATAAAATAATTTTTGAACAACTAGTAGGAAAGTATATTAAGTTGAAAACTTTAGTTTGAAATTTGAGTTTTAGTCTCAAACTCATAACTCAAGTATCATGGAATTAGTCCATGACAAGAAAGTGCATATCTAAAAGTGGGGGTTGGACATATGGACATATGTGCTGGTATGGGAATTAAAAATGACTAATAATGATGAATATGTCAAAATATTGGTGAATATATAATTGAATTAAATCATTCCATCAAAATAAACCTAAAGTTTAATGAGAACTGACATGGATACACAAATTTCACCATTATAAATTTATATATATATTTTTTAATTTAATTACATTTATATGGAAATAGAAGCACCTTACATAATTATACTATGATAAATGCAGTCTACTCAAGTAGAATACGGTGATATGAAGTCTAAAATATTTAAACTTAAATTACACATGAACAAAAAGAAATGGCTAACATGTTATAAAGGGCTCTCCCTTGCCTTCCCTTCCCCGACTCCCTCTTCTAGGTTGGTCAAAAAGATTGCTACCCCTCAAAAAATAATTACCTCCCTTCCCCTTAAGTGTGGGGAAAAGCAAAAGGTGAAGCCCCTTGGCTCTATAACTATTGAAATTGGGGATGACCTACAGCCTTGTCGGGTGGATCTGAATAGTAGTGGGTCCAGTGAGAAACGCTTTGCTAGGCTAGCTAGTGTAAGCCAAAAGAATAAAGGGAAAGACACTAAAGGGGAAAGGTTAGATCTTGATGATAAGGATTTGGTTGAATTAGATGATGATTTCCTTCTTGAGTGTGAGGAAGATAGTCATGATAACACCAAGCTGGAGGATGAAGAAGAGGAATTTAGTGTTGAGGAGGAGAGGAAGATTAGTGGCAATGAGGAAATCTTCAAGAGAAAACAATAAAGAGGAGTCAGAAGAACCGAACTAGGAGGAGGATATTGGCAATGATAACCTTAATGTTGAGATTGAAGAAATGCAAAATGCAAAAGACACACGCATTGACCCCAACCAAAATGTGGAAGATAAAGAGAAAAAAAGTGCTAGCAGCTCCCTAAAGGACAAGCTCGAAGGTCATGGTGAGGACATTAAAAATAGGATTGTGGTCCTTGAGGAAGCTATTGGAAAAATCACTACTATTGTGGATGAGATCATGTAACATTCCATCTTTGGAATGGTATCTGGGAAATCAAAAATCAAAAAAAATAAAAGAAAAATTGGGCAAGATTTAAAGGAGACAACTCAGAGGACCTTGGTTTCAGACTGTGTCAATGCAAAGGATTGGAAGGTGACCATGGACCTATTGAAGGCTAATTGGGATTTCATTTCCTCCTCTAAAAAGTTTTGTTTTATTGTCTCTGTTGTAAAAATTTTGGTTTTGTTTTGTTGTCTCTACTATTTCCTCGTAGTTTAGGCCTGCATGCCTCCTTTAGCTCATTTTTGGTTGTTTCGCCTGGAAGGCCTTTGTTCCTCTATTTGTCTTGCTTAAGCTTTTGGGTTTAGGGTCCCTTACCCTGCTTTTAATATAAAAATATATATGTTTAAAAATTATAATAAATGAAGCTTTCACCTTCCAACCTCCCCTATTCAAAATCACTACTTTTATTAGCATCATACAAATAAGAGGCATCATCTAGAAAAATTGAGCATAGATAAAATTTCACATTTGGTCTAGAATTAATGTGCATATAGAGTTTCATAGAATTAAAATATATTTATATTATTGCTTTGTATATAAATATTTTTTCTTAAATATCAATTGATCATAATGATTAAAGGTGTTTTTTCTTAAGTATAAGGCTTTCAGGGTTGGTCTATGAGCCAATTTCTTACCCCTTTAGTCTAAAATGTATTATAAGAGATCAATTATTGTATGTTGTATTATAAGGGAATGTTGTCCTTTGTATGGGTTTCATTCCAATGATGTAATTATTAAAATGATAAGCTTTCTTACTTAAAACAATAGATTGTGGATTTTTTTTTTTTTCAATTAATATAAAAATTAAAACAAAATAATAAACATTGTTGAATTTTAAAATTTAATCTTAAAATTCCATGAGGCTGAAGGGAGAAATCCCAATATATTCATTGGTACTTTGAAGATACATTTATACAAGGAAGATTGCAGTTGAGGAATAACTATAACTTTGGAACTATAACTGAACCTTGCATAACCACTATCTAAAAGCAATCTAACAATGTAATATTTGTGCTAACATTCCCCCCTTATTACATTGTTCCTACAAGTGTATCCTCTGAATCTTAGAATTCACCTTGCCAAGGGACCCCCCCTTAAGGCTTACATAACAAAACTTGTTGATTACATAAATACAAATCCATGAGAAATTCTTTCTTTGAAAAAATAAATCCTAAATCAAGTGGAACTCCATCAAGTTGCCTCATGACCCTCAGAAGGGTGTAGCTTTGAGCTAAATTCTCAAATTATTGGACCATCGTTTTCTCAAACTCTCGAATCATAGATTCCCAAATTATTCAAAAACAATCCATATTCTGCTACGAAAGAGCTCTATCAAGTAGTCTAATGACCCTAGGAAGGGTATAATTCTTGATCACAATCTCGTAAACTTGTTGGAAAATGATCCATATTGAGTTCAACATCAAATCCCTTACTTTTCTTCAAAAAGAAAACTTCACAATATATGTATTCTTGAAATCCATCAGCATCAACAAGGAAAACACGAAAATTAAAAATGGCAGAGCACGAGCGTGGGCACGAGCAAGAAAAGAAGGATTTTGAAAAATTGGATGTTGGAGATGGAGGCAAAGCAGGATCTGTGAATTCGCAAGCGAGATTGGTGCTTGTTTCGAGTAAGAAGCAAGGTGAGGTTGATCCAGAAGAGGTAGATTCTGGAAACAAAATTCTAGTGGACCCGGGAGGAAAGGATATTCCGGCTACTAAAGTTGTGGGTTCCTCTGGCGGTAAAAAAAGTGAAAAATCTAAAGGCATGGTGGGGACTGTTGGTGAAAATGGATGCAATCGTAAACCTTGGGCTTCTCTATTTGGGGTTAAACCAAATGGAAATTCAACCTTCCCTCCAGTGCAAAATATCTCTATCCCAGAGAAAGGTAAGTTTGCAATCATTGTGCCTGATATGTTAATTGATCATAACATTGCTTTAATGGAAAGAACCCTAGTGGGTGAATTTATGGGCCCTAGACCAAATATTGAAGTGGTTAGGGAGTTTGTCAAAAACAAATGGGAACTTATGGAAAATTTTCAATAGCGGCACTCCCAAAGGGATTTTTTACATTTGAATTCACCTACAGGGAGGATATCTTGGCTGTAAGAAGTGGCGGTCCATGGGTAATAGGAAATCTTCCCTAGCTCTTAAAAAATGGGATTCAAATCTGAACTTATCGGATTCTATTTTTTATAATTTCCTAATGTGGGTCAGACTCTCATGTCTCCCCCTAGAGTATTGGAATGAAGATATATTTTATGGTATTGTGAACTCTTTTGGAGAGCTTCTCTCTATTGACTATATGACAGCTGCCAGAAAGAGGTTTGTATTTGCAAGAATACATGTGGGGGTCTCTTATAATGTTGACCTTCCTTCATCAGTCGAGATTCTTTCGAAGTTGGGATCCTAGTCACAAGCTATTGAGTTTGAAACTATTCCTTTTGCTTGCTTCAAATGTAGAAAATCTGGGCACTAGGCCAAGAAATGTCCTTTAAATGCCACCAAAGAAAAGGAGAAGCCAGTTGGAACTTTGAAATCTATATGGAGAAATAAATCAGAAGGGGAATGCCTAGAGAATAAAGAGTCTAATGTTCATGGTATCTTAAAAGAGGCTGGTTGTGACATGGGGAATAAGTGTGTGGTTCCCCAGGAATCCCAGCATAAGGAATTTGAGGACACCTTGATAACTAAGGAAAAAGAAGCAAGTGCGGGGCAGGTGGTTGGTGAAAAAAAGAAGAGCCAGGATGTAGATCCTTTATGCCAAAAGAAGTTCCCAACTGAGAATATTGAAGGGAATTTGGGCTTGGAGGACATACCTATCAAGGGTTTGTCCTTGGAATTGAATATTCCTCTGCTGCTCCCTTCCTCTGAAGGTTATTTTCCCTCAGGTGTTGATCCCTTTACGAATCCTATCTCCCCAGAATTGGTAAAGGAATCCTATGATAATTTGGGCCAAGCTATTGAACTTTCAATTGATTATTCAACCTTTCATTTGAATGGCCTCATGGATACTTTACCCTGGGAGCAAAGACTTTTGACTGATAAGGAGTGGGAATCTAGTAAAGAAATGGAAAGTCCAGAAGATACTGATAGAGAGGAGGTCTTATCCAAGAAAAAGAAGAAAAAGATAAACAATGGAATACTCCAAGTGGTATCTCCACTAGGTCAAGAGCCAAGGCAGACTATGGAGCAACAAAGAACTCTTGTGGAAAAAGATCAACTAAATGGATAAGAGAGCATAACAGTTTTCAGGATATTGCGGATGGCTTTTAGAAAACCATCCCGGAGTTTCTCCACTCCCCTGGAAAATCATGAAGATCATGTCATGGAATATTAGGGGACTTAATAATCCCCATAAGTAGGATGTACTGCGCAATTTTTTTAGAGATCATAAGCCAGATATTCTCCTTATTCAGGAAACAAAAATGTCGAAGGAAAAAGTGGAAAAGATGAAACTGTTTCAGTCTTGTAGTATACATGGCAATAACTCAAATGGTGCTTCAGGAGGTATTGCCACTTTCTGGAATAGTCACATAATCAAAGGGGATTCAATTTTGGAAGGCTTGAATCACATTGCTACTAGATTCACCCACATTAGGGACAATTTCAACTAGATTCAGTCAAATATCTATGCTCCCAATGGAAAAGGTACCAGAAAATCTTTCTGGTTGGAGCTGGTCGCTTTTCGAAGGACTTTTTATAGTGATTCTTGGGTTTTCATGGGAGACTTTAATACCCCTTTACTGAATGAAGAAAAATTTGGAAGATCCCAAATCAATGCAGAAAGTAAGGAGGATCTTCAGAACTTTATCAATAATCAGGCGTTGATTGATCTTGATTTGCAGGGCGCTTCCTATACCTGGTCAAATCGCAGTAATGGTATGGACCTAATCCAGGTTAGATTAGATAGAACTTTAATTTCTGACCAATGGTTTTTAAACTATTATTGTTCTCTTAAATCCCTTTCAAGGATTGGATCTGATCAATTTCCCATAAGTTTTGTTGTGGATCCTTTAAAGATAAAGTAAAATACCCCCTTCAGAGTTGAAAAAATGTGGCTTTCCCATCCTATTTTTAAAGTGGAAATTAGGAAAATTTGGAACATTAATATCTCTGGGACAGCTATGTTTAGAGTTGCCAAAAAACTTAGGGAAGTTAAATTCAATTTAAAAAATGGAAAAAAGAGTCTTTTGGTAACATTTTTAGGATTAAGAATGATCTTCATATGGAGTTGGGGGAAATCCAAAATAAAATCTAGAAGGAAGGATATTTGAATGATATTAAGGAAAAAGAGAATGAGCTCCTTATTAAAATGCACAGCATCATTTCTAAAGAAGAGTTCTGGAGACAAAATCTAGAGCTGTATGGTTATCTGCAAGTGACAAAAATACAAGGTACTTTAACCTGTCGGCCTCAAAACATAGGGCGGTTAACAGAATCTCTCTTATTGAAGCTAATGGTAACCAGTATTAGGAGGAGGAGGAAATTAGAAGGCAAACTATTATTTTCTTCAAAAATCTTCTTTCTGAGAATGAGGAAAATAACCAAAATGATCAAGATCATTTGATAGAGGCTATACCTAATGTGATTAATCAGGAAGATAACTCTAAGTTGACTGCTATTCCATCTAGTGAGGAAGTTAGGAAGGTTGTATTTTCCTTTGAAGAGAGTAAAGCTCCGGGTCCTTATGGGTTTCTTATGTTCTTCTTTCAACGGTTTTGGGAGATTTTTGGAGAGGATGTGGTGAATGTTGTTAAAGAATTTTTTGGGTCTAGCTACTTTTCTAGTTCTTATTCCTAAGAAGCCTGGCGTGGTGGACTTTGATGCTTTTAGACCTATCAGCCTTTGTAACTCTATCTACAAAATCATCTCGAAGGTTATGACTTCAAGATTTTTAATTCTATTGCCAACTCTAATCTCACCTCGACATAATGGATTTGTCCTTGGTAGACAGATCATTGATTCAATAGTCACTATACATGAGAATATACATTCCCTGGTTGAGTCAAATACTAAAGGTTTCCTCTTAAAGCTTGATATATCGAAAGCCTATGATAGAGTTGACTGGAAATTCCTGTTTAAAATTTTAAAGGCGTTTGGGTTCAGCAACAGGGTTCTTCAGCTAGTGGAGCAGCTTGTGTCTACAACTTCAATCTCTGTTATGGTTAATGGATCTCCCTTGATTTTCTTTCAAAGCTCCAAAGGTCTTAGATAGGGAGATCCTATTTCTCCTATTTTATTTACTATTATGGCAGAAAGTCTTGGAATAAATTTGAAAAGGCTAATAGATCAAAGATCCCTTGTTGGTCTTAAACCATCTTCTAGCAATTTGATCTGTTCTCATCAACAGGTCATTGATGATACCATCCTCATGGGTAAATCTATTGTTTTATAGGGAAAGTATTTGAAAAATCTGTTGGATGCGTATGGAAGGGCATCTGGCCAGCTCATTAACAAACAAAAAATCTCTCTTCTTGTTTAATACTCCTAAACAAAGACATAATAAAATTGTCAAAATCCTAGATTGCAGGGTGAAGTCTTTACTTACCACCTATCTAGGTTTACCTTTAAGCCTTAAACCCCCAGAGTCCTTTTGGATTTCGTTGGTTGAGAGGTTTAGCAAGAAACTTGTTGGATGGAAAGGAGCTCTGCTAAGTCAAGTCGATAAATTATAGCTCCTCAAAGCTACTCCTTAGAATCTGTTGATTTATGCTTTAATCATTTTTAAAATCCTTGCCAAGTTTGTGGATTGTGCTATTGAAAAGATTCAAAAAATATTTATTTGGTTGGGTGTTGAAGAAAGAAAAAGGTTTCCTTTAATAGGGTGGGATCTAGTGTGCAGACCTAAAAAGGTCGGTGGTTTAGGCCTTAGAAAAATTAGGATGGTTAACAAGACTCTTGCTAAACAAATTTGGAGACTATTTTCACCCTCAAGGGAATGGACTAAAATCCTGACAAGCAAATATTTGGAGAATAACATATCTCTTATAATCATGAGGGAATCCCATCTTCTACCCAACGGCTCAACCTGATGGAATAACTTGATTGTTGGCAGGAAAGTGGTTGAGATAGGAGTGGGTTGGCAAGTCAAGAGTGGAAACCAAACAAGATTTTGGGATGATAGATGGTTGTTCAAGGAGCCCCTTTCCAAAATTGAACCTTTTGGTGGTTGGGCTAAGATTTGTAAAGCTCTCTTTGGGTTGTATGTTAAATATTATTGGAAGAATGGAAAATGGGTGGATCTGGGTCTTGTTAGTCAGGTTCTTGCTCCTGTTAAATCCTCCCTGTTGGCTGTCAGACTTTTCCATGATCAGACGGAAGACTATCTTGTTTGGAAAGATGAACCCTCGGGCAACTACTTTGTTTCGTCAGCTTTTACCAGGTTGTCTTCAGCCTAGGTTTGCCCCCCTTTTTGGCTGAATGCCTGGATCAAACACCTTGTTCCTAAAGTCAACATCTTCTTCTGGATCTTTCTTCAAAACAAAGTGCTCACAGTTGATAATATTTGCAAGAGAGGTTTTCAAATACCCAATAGATGTTATCTCTACAAGATGGAGGCAGAGTCATTTTGTCATTTGTTTCTTCATTGCCCATTTGTTGCCTTGATTTAGGAAAAACTCCTCTGTTACTAGCATTTATCTTGGGTGTTCCCCTTGTCAATTGAAGACTTTTTCATCCAATGGAAAGCTCCTACTCACAACTCAACACTACGGAAGCTGTGGGAATTTTCTTTCCCTCATGTTGCTTGGGGTCTTTGGAAAAAATGAAACAATAGAATTTACAGAGATAAGGAATCTTCAAAGATCATAGTGTTTGATAAAATAATCAAATTAATGAAAGAAATTTTCAATGCAATCCCCAAGCAAGATTGTAATATTGAGAAAGTGGCTTGTTCTTCCTATGATCTAACAATTGCTAAGGACTGCAAAATTAGTTATGATATTTCATGTGCTCCTAAACATGCTAAGAAGGATAGGGAGGGAGTCTGCTAGAATTTCCTACCTAACAGTTGGATCAAAGCCAACTTTGATGGGGTGGCTAAAGGCAATCCTAGTGTGGCGGGATGTGGCGGAGTTATAAGGGACTCTTTTGGAAATATTCTAGGTGTGATTGATACCCCTCTTGGCTCACAAACCAATCACTTGGTTGAGGCTGTTGGAGCTTTTTATGTAATAAATTTGGCTTATAGTCTGAATTTTAAAAACCTTTGGCTGGAAGGGGACTCAAAAAATATTATTGAATGTCTTCTAGGTAGGTCCCCCCCTCGTGGACCATAAAGTCTTGGATTGATGATGCTATTTTGACCTTAGCTAAGTTTGATAATATAAAGACATCCCATGCCTATAGAGAAGCCAATGTTGTGGTGGACATTTTTATGAATGAAGGGGTTAAAATTAAAGGTCAGTGCACATGGTTGAATATCAGCAATTTAGGTGTTGATGTCTGAGCCTTATTGAACTATGATGCGTCACATGGGAAAAATGTGTGTCACTTCAATCATAATGATGGAAAGGGGTAAGTACATCACTATCATTAGATTGTATGGGGCTAAGCTAATTAGCTTGTCTTGCAAGCTAGCTCGGCATGCTTTGTGGGCTCACATGTTTGGCGGGACCATTTTGAACCAAGATTTTGTTTCTTTATGCATCACTGTGCTTGCTAAAATGGGAGGAGAAAGAAAAAGAGTTGAGTTGGACAACTTCAAGATGCACACAAGAAATACTAAAGCGTGGAACAAAGTTATAAGTGGGGGTTTACTCCCTTTTCTAGAAAAACTCCATGGGTCTAATAAAAAAGCTACAGAGCATTTTGAGAAGAATTGGGACAATGGGGAAATAACCCTTTTTGGCAGGAAAGTTAAGCACGATGAAAATATCATTGCTGAAGTGACCGGTATGTCCACTGAAGGACACAAATTTTTCTTGGACAAGAATTTCTCTAATGAAGTGGTGGTCAAATTTTTGAAGAAAGACAAGGAAAAATTGAAACTGGTGAAATTTTCCAACAGTTACTTCGAGGCTGACACCATTAAAGCTCTTTGGAGAAAAGTTATTTCGTGTCATCATGGAGTATATTACCTTGGATGGTCAGTTCACTAGGGTCTACAACTATCATTTTTCCTTGCTCAATCATTTTCACTATAAGGTTAGGGTTTCTCTCCCCTACTATTTACTCTATTCCTTAAGAGAGAGTATGGAAGACCATAAGAAAAACCCTAAAAGATATCTGATATTACATACTAGTTTGATAAGATTAATTTTTGAACACTTCCAAAATCTGTCAGCCCCTGCTAACTTGGATGCCTCTTCGGTGTCTAAGGAGGATGACACTGAACCTAGTAGTTCGGGGAATAAACCAAATTTGAGTCAGGTAAGGACGGTCCTAGATGGATGCCCTTTGTCCAGACTGGCATGAAAATCCAAATCCATAATCCCTAGCCTATCAAATTTTTCCCTGGTTTTGAGCCTGGATGTTCTACTCCCAAAGCCAAAGGTGCTGGAAAGAATCTCCTTGTTAAAAACCTTGTTTCGTATTCTAAAGATTCTCCTGACTCTAAGGATTCTGGCACAAATAATAATTCTTCCTCTTTTGTCCCGTCGATGGACAGAGATGTTAGAACTGGGCCCCCTGGAGCCTCTGACGTTGATAAAAGTTGCCTCAATCTTGATAGGGAACCTACCGCTTATTTTTTGGGGATTGCGAGGAATAATGTTGTGGACCATTTTAGAATGTCAAAATGGATCTTTCATGAAATTAGTGATCTGAAAATAACAAATTGGGCCCTCTAGAGTAAATTGGAAGAAGTGGGAGCTAAGGTTTCCGTGTTATGTAAGAAGGATGATGAGTGTAATGAGAACATGACTAGTAGAGAGGTCCAGGACAATGCGGGGAAGGACAGAAGGATAGATATGGATTTGGAAAAAATAAAAAATGTTGTGAAGATAATTGTTGAGCAGAATAATAGAATGGAAAGACATAACGCTATCATTATCAATGCAATGACTAAAAAATTGGATAAAGCTCAACAGGGGTCCTTGGTTGTTGATTTGGAAGAGGTGAAAGATAAAAACCAGGAAGAGGATATAGGAATTTCGAAGAGAACCAGGGCTAATCTGAAAAGGAAGGCACCCCTTACGCCACAGATGATTCAAACTTTCAAGAAGGGTGTCCAGGATATGTAGGACCTGGAGGCCGAGACTGAGATTGTTTTGAAGACTTTGGATTAGTTGTTGCTGGTTTTTTGGTCTATGCTTCGGCTGGCTATTTGGTTGTCCTTCCTGGTTTTTTTGGATGGCTGCTGTATTTTCTAATTTTTTCTTTAGTTGTAGTATGTTTTATTCGTTGGACTTTTTTGTCCTTTCCTTCTTTATGCTGTAAACTTTGTGGTTTCGGGTCCCTATAAAACCCGTTTTTTCCTTTATCAAAAACAAGGAAAACATGAAAGAAAACAAAAATGTCTCTCATGCAAAGCACCATCTCAAAGTGAGAAGCTAACTTGAGATGATGGAAATTCTTTCATCCTCCAGTGCCATTAATCTCCAATAGATCAT
>VDFB02353194.1:0-47688 GCA_007258455.2 Sequoia sempervirens
ATGGGCTTACCTTCTTGGCTCAACACTGCTCCAATGGCACAACCACTAGCATCACAATCCACCTAAAACACCTTGTTGAAATCTAGGAGAGCTAGAACAGGTTGCTCTATCACCTTCTGCTTCAACAGTTCAAAACTTTTTGCTGCTCCAGTGCTCCACTTTAATTCTTTTCTATCCCCTCTTATTGTTTCAGTTAGGGGTCCACAAATACTACTAAAATTTCTAATGAAATTTCTATAAAAACTATCCAAACCATGGAAAGATCTCACCTCAGTAGTAGTTCTTGGGGTAGGCCATTCCAAAATAGCCTTCACCTTCTCTGGGTCCATCTTGAGACCTTCTGCTGAGACAACAAACCCCAAGTACACTAACTCCCTCTTCACAAAACTGCACTTCTTCAGATTAATCAACATTTTCTCTTCTCTTAACTTCTCAAAGGCTCTCTGATTATGCATCAGATGCTCATCCAACGTCTTACTGAAAATTAAAATATCATCTAAATACACAATAACAAAACTTCCTAGAAATCTTTTTAGTACCTCATTCATGAGCGTATGAATGTGCACTCCCTGCGTATTGTTAGCCCAAAAGGCATGACTAACCACTCGCAGGCCCTCTTTGGTCTTGAAGGCAGTCTTCCATTCATCTCCCTCTCTAATCTGGATCCGGGATATCCACTCTTCAGATCAATTTTGTGAAGTACCGAGCCCACTCAAACAAAATTCCATCAGGTCATCCATCCTTGGCAGGGGAAATCTGTACTTGATTGTTATCTTGTTTATGGCTCGAGAATCTGTACACATCCTCCACTCCCCATCCTTCTTTGGTGCTAGTACTGCAGGTACTGCACATAGACTCAAACTCTCCCGTATCAAACCCTTTCTCAACAACTCTTGAACTTGTTTGTTCAACTCCTCATTTTCTTCTGGAGTTATTCTATGAGCTGCCTTATTTGGCAAACTAGCTCCAGGAATCAAGTCAATATGATGACTAATCTTCCTTATTGGCGGTAAACCCTCAGGTACATTATCAGAAACAATATCCTAAAACTCATCCAACATCCCAGAAACTTCTTTTGGAACCTTCTCACTATCCTCATTACTCATTCTAGGAATCAATGCATAACACACACGCTCATGCTTCATACCTTCTAAAATTTTTCTTCTGTCTACATAACAAATTCTAGCACTACTGCATACCTTTTCTTCGGTCTCCTTTAGGGGTTTCAACTTGTGACGAACCCCATCCTTTGTCAAGGAATAAGTATTTGCATGGCCATCATGTATAGCTCGCCTATCAAACACCTCCTCTCTTATAGAATCTACTTATTAAATCTATCAATTTACTTTTTGCATTTTGCAAGTAGCTTAGGGGTAAAAAAATAGTCAAAAAATGGATCCCAACATTTCAACATTTCGAGATCTATGTGATCTCCTTAATCTTTGATGTAAATCATGTTGTGGTAGATTAAATCATACTTCCAAGTTACCTTCTCTATAAAAAAAACCATCTCAGACATTACTACCTTAGTCTTGCTATTCCTTATACTCAAGATGTCTACATTCTGCCACTTAACTTTCTTATAGATTGGAAATGGCATAGTAGCAACAAATTGTCTACCTTCCCTCTCTAAACTATTTACAAAACCAGGGATTTTTTAGTGGAAAATCTTTGTCAATTGACGAATAGTTTATTTCCCCCAATTCAAATTTGGAAAATATATTGCAAATGCTAGGGGCCCAAATCATTAGAATTTTATGAATTAAAGGTCAAATATAAGTTAATTCACCATTGGTTTATTTATAAGGAATTTATAATTAATATTTTTTTCCTGAATGATCTACATGCTTGTAACGAGGTATCTCCTAGAATTTTGGAGGCATGTTTTAATTTATCATCATATTCATCAATAACATTAAAATTTCACTAGTGTATGAGGACCAATTTCACCAATACTAATATAATTCCAAATTGTAGGGCCATAATTGCCTTGAGAATTACAACATATATTGTTGATAATGGTCCAATTTTCACAATATTTATATGAACTGTTTACAATCACATGTGATTCACCATGTTTGTACTCCATTTTACAATCACACAGAGTCTCACCAAATTTGTACTCCATTTTACATTTGGATTGTGGGATTCACTAAATATGAATTCACATAAATACAATTGAAACTCTCAATTAATCTCTTACACATATTGTTCTCAGTTCTACTTTCAATTCATATCATATAGATGTTACAACTATGAGCATTAGCAATTTAATGAAAGACAAGTGATAACTTATTTATTATTTTATAATATAATATTCCTCATGTTTATTTATCTCTTTGCTAGTTTGGTTTCTTTATTATAGATGAAATTGAGTAGGGAGAAATTTAGGTTCCCAAGAATCTATATTCTAGATGATCCCTTGTTGATTTGTTTGTTTACTATTTAGTTTCATTGTTACATAATAGAAATGATGTGAAAAACTATTTAGTGTTGTGTCTTTGACAATGAATCATGAGATTAGACATAATGACATTTTTTTGCAACTTTTAATTCATAAGAGATGTCAAGCAAGAACAAGTTTCTTGAAAGAGCTAAAGGGATCTCATCAAAATCCAAAAATATAATGTTGTACTTTGGCAATGTTTGTCTTCCATTAGATGAAGATCAAGTTAAAACATCACGATTTGTATAATCTATTAATGAACAATATAAGAAATTTGAGGAAGTTTGGAATGAGTTGGATGACAATCCCATAGATGATGTTCCATAGGAGTCCCAAGGTAGTAGGAATGACAATTTAATAAATTTACCTCAACAAGGGATAATGAAAAAGTAGATCCTACATGAAAGGAGAAAAAAACCAAATAAAAAATGAGGCATGAGTGGGATGTGACAAGGAATCTTTAGTTTGATTGGGTATCAAAGTACCTATTCATTGAATTCGTGTAAAATGTAAACAAGGATGAATCTCCCATAGAATATAAGTGCAATATTTGAAGTTGGAATTATGGTAGGACAAGAAGTTGGAGTTAAAAGTTGGCACCATAGAAAAACATGTTGGTAAAATTTATGAAAATAAATCATAAAAAGAAATAAAATATCAGTGATAAGATGGAAAAGAAGGGAGGAATATATTAATAATGCATTGGAATGTGGATATGGAAAGAAAGGCGAAACTTGTTGCATGCCGAGTTTTAATTGAAGCTCAATTTAGAAAGATAATGGGAGAAGCAAAATTGACAAAAAATGTTCATTTGAGGTTACTTTTCATATTTTAACTAGAGGGTTTCTTATGATAGACTACCTAAAATATAATAGTTTATCTTTTATAGGTGTTCCTGAACTTCCTAAAACACATTGGTCAATAAATAATGGATGCGAATGAGCAAGTTGTCCTGCTAAGGTGGAAATACAAGATGTATAAGAAAAATAAGAGATTTAATTTTTATTGCATTATCTTTAGATGAAGTTACAATATTAGATAATACTTCTTAGGTATGAGTGCATGTGTATGTGATATACAAAATTTACACTAACCACATATACTCTTTGTTTATAAAATGAAGGAGAAAGCAACATCATAAAATCTATTTATATTAGTTAAGTATTAATGCTATGAGATTTCCACAATCTATCATGTTGAACATTTTGTCATTTCTAGATTTTTGATTGTGTTAAAGTTTTTTCATCAACGTTTCAGATGAAATTGGAGGTATGAATGAGTACACAATTGCCAAAAAATGGTGTATGTAGGGGCAAATGGATCTTCAACAATGTAATGCTATAGGAACAACCTTTATGTAAAACTAAAAAATTCTTATTCGCTATACATGATTGCAATTCACTACATGGCCTAAAAAATGAATTTAGCATTTAAAATTATGAGCAATTCAAAATTTGAAGATCTAATTTGTGCACTCCACTCATACTTCTGCCAAAGTCCCAAATGGTTTTTCAAAATTTCAACATTTTGTTGACGGAATAAGTACATGAAACATGATTTTTAAGGATGTTGATACCATATGGATCTCCCGGCATGGACTAGTGCAAAGATTATTTTTATATAATATAAATCGTTGATTGAAGTAACATACAAACATCACTTCACTATAGACCAATCTCCTAACCACTTATATAGGTTAAGTGGCATAGAGACACTTCTAAATTTATCTGGTCTTCTTCTCATGTTGGAGGAAATTAATATTATTATATAAAAACCCAAGTAAAAGCTATGTATATTTCAAAATATACAAAGCTACATAAAATTATATGCTTGACCCTTGATGATAATCTATATCTATCAAACATTCATATGTCCAAAATTTATAAGTTGACACTTGATTACAAATGTTAACAATAATACTATTTTTTTATAGTTTAATGCAAGTAGGGAGTTATGTGTCTATGTATGGGGATATGAGATACCAATGCACTATGTTTCCAAGGTTAGACACAATATCAAAGAACCTATTACAAGGATTTTTTTTGACTATATTGTTAAATCTATAAGTACTAGTTTAAAAATATTGTGAGATCTCTTTTCACAAAGATTAGAGAGTGATTCCATTGAGATAGAATGCTTGAAGTCATGCATATTGTGTATTCTTAATATTGGATCAATTTTCAACCACCTAATTTTTATAACAAGATAAATACCTTGGCCAATCAACTTTCCAAAAGTTTAGAATTAATTGGACAACATATATAAGGAATTATAAATAAATTTAAGTTTACATAACAATCAACCCATTTTGTAGCATCGATGATGGAATAGTGAAAATTCATGATAGTCCCACCCAAGATGGATCAATAACAAAGCTTTAGGAAATCTTAAGTTACAGTGAAACATTATGTGATTGAATATTAGAATATTTGATACTTGACGATCTATGTCAAACCATGATATTAGAGTTAGTAGAGGATGAGAAAGATTTCAATGCATTGAGGTTCTTGAAATCAAAGATATGAAAAAAACTTAGCAATAATTTAGAAAATTGCTTGAGGATGTACACTATTGCAGTTCGGTTGTCATTGATGTTAAAAGTTCTTTGCAGTTTGGTTGTTTGGTTGCTATAGTCTATGAGAAATGCTCCACATTTCTTCGCTGATGATGTTTTGCTCCAGCGATTTGGAGGATAGCTTTTTGTTGTGTTAAGGCATGTGCGATCCAAGTTTCAAATCAATTACGTTATTGAAAAGGTGTTTTTGAGAGTGACAGATTAAAGACTATGCTGATTCTATGAGGATGTTCTCATGTAGGTGTAAAGGTTGGATTTGCATATCTTCGCATTTGAAGGTATGGCTGTGTGGATCATAAGTTAAGCTCATTGAGATGTGAAGGTGTCATATCCAAAGTTCCATGTCAATAATTCTTCCATAGAAAAAGCTAGAAGTGATAGTGTATGAAACCATTTTTTGGGAGACTAGTTTCAATGTTTGTTAGCTTGCACCAACTTGTTGATGCATGAAGTTGTGAAAAGGGTGTATGAGAGTGTTCCTAAATATCATGTGATACTTTTTGATGTTTCACAGAGTGGTTTCTAGCTTCTTCGGTATAGGCTATGGTCTAGAACAAATGTTTTATTAGTTTATGCCTTTGCTGAGAGTGACTAAGGTATGTTGATGGTGTGCGCAAGTTCAAGTTTGTGTGGAGATTAAGGAGTGTTTGAAGGTGTTGTATTGGTCATGCTAAATCATCTAGGAGAAACACAAATAATGTTTTATCATTCTTGTGTACTGCCAATGGATGTGAAGGTTGACATGCTACATGTTGAATATTTTCTTGTTTATGGATGACCTAATTTATATTTGCAAAGCGTGCATATGATGTTTATAGAAGATAAAAGATGCAAAGAGTTTTTTGGGACTAGGTTAAGCATGCGTTGGGATCCACAAGGCATTTTCCTCTTCTTGGTGTTGCGTGTAGTCTTTTGGGTCTTTCCCTCTACACATTTCATGTTGTATAATTTATCCTTGGTCGACTTACAAATGTAATATTTTTGTTGTAGGCCGACATGTGAAATGTAATCAATGCAATATCATATATAAATTATAAACCTAGTTGATCTAGGGTGATAAATATTTGCGAGCAGTATGATGGCGATTGTGAGTGACTGAAAGAGAAAGAGCAGTTGTGGTAGATCCTATCCGATTTTATTTTGATCATATCCATGTGAAAAAAGGCATATAAAGAAGTGTGCTCAATTGTTTGCTAGAGGTAGTGAGTCGAAGGAAATAACTTCATAATTGTTGAAAGCAGTGGGCTAGTAGGCAACTAAGAAGACATTTGGAGAGTCAACAAATTAGAATTGCAATCATCAAAAGAGATTGATCTTAATTGTTAGTTTCAAACAGTGGAAGGACTATCATTATGTAATCATTCCTGAGTGTGTGCTCAGATCAAGGAGTTGTAGCTTCCTTGGGTTGTAGCCCTAAAACAAAGTTGTAAATGTTGATCCTTTTGGTGAGGCTGGATTAGGACAATAGATCATATTAGCTCTTCTCATCGTGGTTTTCCCCTGTGGGATTTTTTCGGTATATCTAGTGTTGTGTTGTGTATTGTCTTCATCTTTCATGTTCTTGTTTTGTAGTAGAGGTTATAGTATTTGTTTGCCCTAGAAGGTTTAAAATTTAATAGAATACTGATTCACCCCACCTCTTAGTATTCTGATGTGTTCAACAATTAGTATTAGAGACAATCTGCTTAAAATAAGTCTAATATCTTGAGAAAGATTCAGGATGACACAAGAAGGGTCTCACAAGGCACCTAGGTTTGATGGAACAAAATTTTATTTCTTGTGATTCAAGATGGAAACCTACATTACCTCTTGAGGGTTTGGTGTTTGGCAATCAGTCAAGGATGGTTACACTGTTTGCTACTCCTCTAATTGATACAACAAAGATTAGGGCCTATGAGAACAATGGAAAGGAAAAGAATGCTATCTTGAGTGGGCTAATAGATTTTGAGCTTGCAAAAGTAATGCACTGCAAGTCAACAAAGGAGGTATGGGAAAAGCTTAGTGGCATCTTTGAAGGAGACATTAAAGTAAAACAAGCCAAGTTGCAGATGTATTGAGGCAATTTTGAGAACCTGTAAAAAGTTAGAGGATGAAGATATTGTAGGACATTTCCTTCAAGTAGATGATGTGGTGAATGTTATCAAAAGACTTGGTGAAGAATTGGAAGAACCAGTGGTGGTTAAAAATGTACTGAGATCTCTTCCTAAAGCTTATAGTCCTAAAGTATCTTCTGTTGAGGAAGCTAGAGATTTAGATAAATTTTCAATGGATCAATTATATGGTGCTCTCACTACCTTTGAAATGAGAGAGTTTGACAAAGAAGTTACAAATAAGAAAGAAAATTTCAAAGCTAGTAATAAGGAGAAGTATGAAGCATTTGATTAGAGTAGTGACATTGATGAAGAAGAAGAAAACTTTGTAAGGAAGTTGAAGAGGCGTACTGACAATTACAAAGGTAAGCTACCTTTCAAATATTTTAAGTGTGGAGAAATTGGCCATTTTTCTTCTAAATGTCCCTTAAAAGATTCTAAAAGGAGAAGCAAAGATTCTAGAAGAAATAAATTTAAAAAGAGTCTCTACTCCAAGGAAGATTATTTCTCTTCAAAGGAGGAGGAATCCAATGGTCTGGATAATGAGGATGAAATCCTGTTCATGGTTGCTAAGAAGATTGAAGATGAAACTAAAAATTCAAGGGTTGTGTGGAATGATTTTCATGCAAAAGATGAGGAAAGCTCCTGGGTGATTGATAGTGGTTGCTCCAACCACATGATAGGGGATAGAAGCAAGTTTATCAAGCTTGTGAAGTGGAATGGAGGCATAGTCAAGCTTGAAGATGATATTTCAGTACAAATTTGTGGAAAAGGTACAATAAGTATTGATGGAAAGAAGAAGAAAAAAGATGTGTAGAAAAGGATACAATCTCATATTCAATGAAAAAGGCTGTGAAATCAAAAAAGGAAAGTCTAGGGAATTGGTGGTAGAAAGATTTAGAACGAATGGTGACATATATAGTCTAGAGGATGTTAATGGGAGAAGTCTTCTGGGAAAAACAAGTGAATGTTGGCTTTGGCATAGGAGAATGGGATACACCAATTTTGACAACCTTGTGAGGATCAATTCATCACATGCGGTAAGAGATATGCCTAAGATTGTCAAGCTTGTAAGTACTTTGTGCAAGGAATGCTAGTTTGAAAAGAAAACAAGGATAAGTTTCAAGTCTAAAGATTATTCTTCGTCTAGACCATTGAAGATGATTCATACTGATTTGTGCGGACCTACTAGAACAAAGAGTCTTAAAGGACAAAGGTATATCATGTTTTTATTGACGATTTCTCTAGGATGACAATGTGGATTACATTCTTAAGAGATAAATATGAAGCTTTTAGTAGATTCAATATTTTCAAATCATTGGTTGAGAATGAAGTGAATGTTAAAATCAAGTGTTTGAGGTCTAATAGAGGAGGTGAGTTCACATCAAATGGGTTTAATGATTTTTGTGAAGAACATAGAATAAAGAGGCATCTATCTTCTGCTAGAACTCCTCAGCAGAATGGGGTAGTGGAATGAAAGAATATGACTATTCAAGAGATGGAAAGGACTATGTTGAAGGAAGCAAATCTTCCCGATGTTTATTGGAAAGATGCAATTCATACTACAGTCTATATTCTCAATAGAGGATTGTTAAGGTTGAACAACACTTAGAGGTCTCTTATGAATTATGACATGGAAGACCAATAATTGTCAAGTATTTTAGAATCTTTGGAAGAAAATGTTACATTAGAAGAGATGAAGATGTTTTGGGGAAGTTTGATTCAAGAGTTGATGAGGGTATATTTTCTTGGATATTCAACTCAAAGTAAAACATACAGGTGCTACAACAAAAGACTAGGAAATAGTTGAAAGTTGATGAGGACCACACCTCCCGAAACCCACACAAATCATAACAATAGATACCAACACAGAAGATTCAAGACAAAAATGAAAAACTCACTTTCAATTATTTTCAGAAAATGAAATTATAGATTCAAAACTTACATGCTAAAGCCTCATGGGCTTGATTAATTACACCAAAATCAACTCTCAAAATAAAATATATTATTTAGAGCCACAATTTGCACTAATGAAGCCCCCTTCTACAACCCTCACCTAACCCTTTTTATTTTACCCCAATAACCGCCTTAGAATGTTCTAGAAAGTTCAAATTTCCCTTTTATTTTGGCGCCAAAAGTCCCACCGATTGATTTCTTGCCTAGGAGGAATTTTTGATGAAATTCACTTTTTAGAGGAGCAACTTTGTGGTCCCATAACTTTTGATCTGGGTGTCTGGTTTGGTATTATTGCATATTGTTGGAAAGCTCTGAAAGAGATCTACAACACACGAACCCACTGTAGGCCAGTTGTCAACTTTTCGAGTTGTTTCAAGGCCTCTAAAGTCTTCATATCTGAATTTGAAGCTACATTGGAGAAATTTCTTAGGATGAAAACTTTAATATCTCCCAAATCGTGTAGGATGTTGGATGATTCTTTCGCGACCAAAATTGTTTTTTAGTTCTGCTCCTTGGGGTGAATTTTTAGGTCCATACAAGCCCATTTAGGCCGACTTACTAAAAATAGTAAGTGACCATTTTTTGCTATTTTTGACTCCTCACTATTTTACATCCCTTAAGTGTCATCGTGGAACTCAAAACAACTAAAGAAAATAAGGAAAACCAATTTTTTTGGGTGATGCAATATTTCCCTACACCGTTGGATGCTCCTGCATCAAAAGTACAAATGTCAAGGTTGATTAAGATTTACATCAAAATATGTATGAAATTGAGGACTACAAATCTAATGCACCTCCCTGCTTAAAAGAAAAGAAGAAGTTGAAGAAAAAGACAAAACAATAGAAAATCACAGTAAGACTCCTGCCAAGTATGTTCAAAAGAATCATTCAGAAAATCACATTATTGGAGATAAAAATGAAGGGGTATTGACTAGGAGAAGGCTTGCAAAGACAAATGAACAAGTAAAATTTTGTTTATTATCAAAGATAGAACCAAAAACTTTTGTTGATGCTAGCAAGAATGAAGGATGGATACAAGCAATGAAAAAAAAATTGAATTAGATTGAGAAGAATCAAACTTGGGAATTGTTCCCAAGGCTTGTAAACAAGAATGTGATAGCAACAAAGTGGGTATTCAAGAATAAGTTGAATGAAGATGGAGAAGTTGTAAGAAACAAAGCAAGATTGGTATGTAAAGGCTATTCATAGGTAGAAGGAATTGATTTTGAGGAGACATTTTCTTTGATAGCAAGAAAGAAAGCAATTAGAATGTTTCTTGCCTTTTCAACCCACAAGGAATTCAAAGTATATCATATGGATGTCAAATCAACTTTCCTGAATAGAGATTTGGAAGAAGTCTACATAGAGTAGCTTGATGGATTCCAGTTATCAAAAGACCCAAACATGGAAGAATCAAAAAGGCATTGTATGGTCTGAAACAAGCTCCTAGGGCTTGGCATGCAAGGTTGGAGAAGTACTTGCTTCAACAAGGTTTCAAGAAAGGTACCACATATAGTAATCTTTACTTCAAGATTGAGGATGAAAGAATTTTGATAGTTGTTGTATATGTTGATGATATACACTTTGGTGGAAATGATGAGATGTGCAAGAAGTTTGCTGAAGAAATGTAGAAGGAATTTGAAATGTCTATGATAGGTGAGTTATCCTTCTTTCTTGCTCTTCAAATTTCTCATCTAGATGATGGTATTTTTATTTCTCAAGAAAAGTATGTCAAAGAGATGTTGAAGAAGTTTGGTATGGAATATTACAAACCTGTGAGTACTCCTATGGTAACTGGTTGTCATGTGAGAAAAGATGATGACTCTCCTCTGGCTGGTCAAACTCTATACAAATCTATGATTGGAAGAATGTTGTACTTTAACTACTTCAATACTTGATATTATGAATGCAATATGTTTGGTTGCAAGATTTCAAGCTAATCCTAAAGAAAATCATGTGAAGGAAGTCAAGAGAATCTTTAGATATTTGAAGAGCACTCTAGATTATGGATTATGGTATCCAAATGGTAATGACTTTGATGTGAGCGCATACACCGATGTTGATTGGGCTGCTTGTGTTAATGATAGAAGGAGTACCAGTGGTGGTGCTTTCCTTTTAGGAAACAAGTTGGTTTCATGGCATAGTAAGAAGCAAGATCTAGTATCTTTATCAACAACAAAAGCAAAGTATATTGTTGCAACATCTTGTTGTACTCAAGTGTTGTGGATAAAACAAACATTGAAGGATATCAAAATCAAGTATGATGAGCCCATTCCTATTCTATGTGATAATACAAGTGTTATCAATATTTCAAAGAGTCTAGTGATGAATTCTAGAAGCAAGTACATATCAATTAGGTATCACTTTCTAAGAGAAAAGGTTGCAGATAATGAAGTTAAGTTGGAGTATGTATCTACAAAGGATCAAGTTGTAGACATTTTCACAAAGGCACTTGAAAAGGATACATTTGAATATCTTAGACAAAAGTTAGGGATAATTTCCCCTTCTTCTTGCTAGATGCACAGTTGGTGCATTTGTCTAGGGGGAGTAATTCAAGTCATATCTTTATTCTTGGACTAATGGGGGCTACCTCTCAAGGGGAGTAGGTAGTGGTTGTTGTTGACAGGGGGAGCCTGTATATTATTTGAAGAGGGAGAGAAAAGTCCATTTTCCCTTTGCCATTGATGTCAAAGGGGGGAGATTGTGCACCAATGGAGGAGAGTTTGATGGTTTTTCCATCAATGACAAAGGGGGAGATTGTTGCAGTTTGGTTGTGATTGATGTCAAAAGTTCTTTGCAATCTGGTTGTTTGGTTGCTATAGTCTCTAAGAAATGCTCCGCATTTCTTCAGTAATGATATTTTTCTCTTGCTGTTTGGAGGATAGAGATTTCTGTCGTGTTAAGGCATGTGTGATCCAAGTTTCAAATCATTTGTGTTACTGAAAATGTGTTTTTGAGAGTGGTAGATTGAAGATTGTGTTGATTCTATGAGGATGCTCTCAGAGGTCTAAAGGTTGGATTTGCATATCTCTGCATTTGAAGGTATGGTTGTGTAGATCAAAAGTTAAGTTCATTGATATGTGAAGGTGTTATATCCAAAGTTCCATGTCAATAATCCTTCCACAGAAAAAGTTAGAAATGATAGTGTACCAGACTATGTTTTTCAGAGACTAGTTTCAATGTTTGTTGGATTGCACTAGCTTGTTATTGCATGAAGTTGTGAAAGGGGTGTATGAGAGTGTTCTTGAATATCTTGTGATGCTTGTTGATTTTTTGTAGTGGTTTCTGGATTCTCTAGTACAAACCGTGGTTTGAAATGAATGTTTTGTTGGTTTATGCCTTTACTGAGGTTGACTAAGGTATGTTGATGGTGTGCGCCACAAGTTCAATTTTGTGTGGAGCTTAAGGAGTGTTTGAAGGTGTTGTATGGGTCATGCTGACTCATGTGGGAGAAACACAAATAATGTTTTATCATTCTTGTGTACCACCAATGGATGTGAAGGTCGACATGCTACATGTTAAATATTTTCTTGTTTATGGTTAACCTAATTTGTATTTGCAATGCGTACGAATGATGTTTATAGAAGATAAAAGATGTAGAGACTATTTTGGGACCAGGTAAGTGTGTGTTGGGATCCGTAAGGTATTTTCCTCTTCCCGGTGTTGCATGTAGTCTTTTGGGTCTTTCCCTCTACATGTTTCATGTTGTTTATTTTATCCCTAGCCGACTTATAGATGTAATATTTTTGTTGTAGGTTGACATGTGAAATGTAATCAATGTAATATCATGTATAAATTGTAAACCTAGTTGATCTTGGGTGATAGATTATGAGCAATATGATGGTGATTTTGTAAATGACTGAAAGAGTGGTTGTGGTAGACCCTATCCAGTTTCATTTTGACCATATCCCTATGATAAAAGGCATATGAAGAAGTGTGCTTAATTGTTTGTTGGAGGCAGTGAGCCGAAGGCAATGACTTTTTAATTGTTGACAGCAGTGGGATAGTAGGCAACTAAAAAGACATTTGGAGAGTCAATGAAGCATAATTGGAATCATCAAAAGAGATTGAGCTTAATTTTTAGTTTCAGACAGTGGAAGGACTGCCATTCTGTAATCATTCTTGAGTGTGGGATCAAATCAGCGAGTTGTAGCTTCCTTGGGTATAACCCTAAAATTGTAACAAGGGAGTTGTAGCTTCCTTGGGTTGTAACCTTTTTTTTTTTTAAATGATGATCTTTTTTGCAAGGCTGGATTAGGACAGTAGTGTTGTGTCTTGCATAACCACCCCATTTTAAATTTGATTAAAATGGGACCCTCTTTTGCTTTCACTCTTTGTTTCTTGCCCCCTTCAATTTTGAGGTTTAGCTTTGCCTTGGAATGTGCTTAATATGTTTATCTTGCTTGCCCAAGTGTTTTCCCCAAGTTGCATATTGAAAATCTTATGTTTTGGGCGAAGTTCAGGTTTTTACCTTGGTTCGGGATTTTCCTATCCGTTTGGATTTTCTCGAACTTCTTTCGAACTCCGGTTTCTTGCTGTCGTTTGGGTTTTCGAGCTGGGTCAGGATTTTTCGCTCTGTCCGGATTTTCCCGAATTGTGTTTACAATCCAGCCCGGGCTGTTTTACACTGTGATTCATGAATTTTTGGCCTTCACAGAATTCCACTTGGGCCAGATTTTTCCGAATTTCCGTTTGGCTGTCAGGTTTCTGAACTTGGTTGTTTTTCGAACTTTTTGGCATTTTGCCTCATCATTTGCATTCTCCTAAGTTGAGATGTTCATCTTGTTGTGCTTTAAAATGTTATGGTCTTGCTTAGAGTTCAAATTCCTGTGTGTGTTTGGGCATTTCATGGCTTGCCCTGTGCGTTTATGGTTAAAATCTAGGGTTTCATGCCTAGGGTGTTGCCTTTTCATCTTGATCTGCTTTCGATTGAGCCTAGGATTCAAAGAAGATCTGTAGGAGGCCCGTGTTTAGCAATTTTTCGTGCCTAGGGTCCTCAAATTTGTGACCTTCGGTCAATTTGAGTGAAGTCGTGGCCGATGTTCGGGTTTTCAGGCAGGTTCAGGATTTTCCTACCTAGTCGGATTTTCCCAGATTCCTTCATTTGCTTGGATCCCTTCAGTTTTCTGAAGTTCAGAGTTCTGAGTCATCCGTAGAATTCTAGTCTGGTCGGATTTTCTTGATTTCTCCTTCTCCCCTTCGTTTTCCCAGAATTCATGCTGTGTTGTCATTTTCACGGAAATTCGCTTCGGACGGATTTTTTCTTGGAGGTGTTCTGGAACGAGGAAATTTGGTGAAATGGATGATTCTAGTGATAAATTCTTATGTTTCCATGCTTTAATTTGGTAAATTTCACTGATGTATGCTGCTTATGTTCATTTTGATGATCCAGTGTTGATGCTTAATGGCTAATTTAATGGTTTTTATCATGGTTTTAAGCTAACACTTTGATGAAATGTTGTCAACAATCATATTCTACCATTGGTGTTTGGTGAATGCAAGGTGAGTTTGCAAGGCAGTGGTTGGAATGGCTAAGAGACTGGGACAATACAACGGGATAGATCTGAAGAATAATATCAATGCCATTGAATGGCGAACTAGGGTTTCGCCTATGCCACTTGTGAATGGCTTGTAGAGGATGTTCTTGATGACGAAGGCCTGAATAGAGCAAGATATGGGTGACGTAGGGGAAGCAGTTAATGCAAATCTGCGTTGAAAGTCGTGCTTCCACATCATTTTTCTTTGCTTCTCCTTCACGTGTTTTATTCCGTTTCTTGCCTCTAGTTGGTGCCCTTGCATTTAATGCATCTTGACTTTGTTTCAAACTCTTCTAGGGCCGATGTGTTCTGTAACCGACTTATTTTGTAAACCCTAAACTGCGTCGACGCATCTGACTTTTATAAGTATGGCGTTTTTGCCTCTTTGAAAGAGGATCTCTCTCTTTTGAAAAGGTTAGAAGGTTGTTAGAAAGTCAGAGATGGAATGCTAGAACGAATTTAGCAGTAGAGCAGAAGTAGAGTAAGAGTTAGAAGTATTTTCTTTTTGAGTAGTTACTGTAATACAAGAGACTCAGATTGTTGCTATCTTTGGAGATTTGATATAACTAAAGACGTTTTTACAGTTCAACAGAGAGAGGATGGTGATGTATCTTCTTGATTTTCTTAGCATAGATGGAGATAGTTTAAAGACATGGGTTTCTGTACACTAGTGATCTTGCCAGATTTGTAAATGTTGCTTATCTGTTTCATTAATAGTAGGAGTAGCTAGATTTAAACCTTCTTTATATTATGCTCTAGAATGGTATTCATTTTGTGTTAATCATTTTGATTTGAAAAGCTTTCAAGGAATGAAATTTTATCTTATGTTTTGTTTGAATGATGATTTGCAATTTACTGTTAAAGTTTGCACTGTGAATGAATGAAACTTTGTATCAATTACAAGTTAATTTTATTCTACAGTTCTAGTTTAGGAATTCCTTGGAAAGCAACAAGTCTGATTAGTTGAATGAATCAACATTCTTTTCAGTTTGAAAGCCATGATCTATCTTTTTATATTTCTTTAAAACCAATGGTTAAAGTAGGTTTAGATAGATGTTTGATCTTGTAACAATCCAGAAGGTCAACACCAGCAGGCCCCTTGAACATTACAACCATATTGACCACTTTTTGAAACAACAACATTGTGAACCAACATCAAAGACCTTGGGAGGTGATTAGTTTGATTACTGATTATCTTTTTCAGGAGAGGTGAGATACTTCACTTTTATCTTACCTGCATGTTGTGGGTCAATTTGGCACATCAACAATTCTGGCGCTAGGAGGGTAGAGGAGCAAACTAGATAATATTGGGTTTTTCTCACTAGAGAGGTCCCATAGAGTTCTTCGATCAACTGAAAACCCAACACTTTTGATAGAACTCAAGACCCAAACGAGACACAAGATTCAAAGGGCAACCATTATACCACCCTTGTTAGCTCCACTCACTCCACTAGGCTTTTCACCAATACCCCAGTGGATACTTGTGAATCCACCACCAAATCCACCTCAACTGCCATTACAGCTGGTTTAACCCATCCAACAGCTGGCTCAACCTACACCACCGCCACCAATGGCATTTTTTGTGAACAATCCCATTCAACTGGGGACTATTCCTGGAGGCTTTCATGATATGCGTAAGAATCCTGAGAAATTTTGTCCCAAATACATTGATGGCGAATCAAGGAGTGTTGAGGAGCACATACAAGATTTTAAGGACGCTTGTACCAGAGCCCATATAGCTCACCATGATGTGGTTTGTAGGTTGTTCCCTTATTCCTTAGGGGATATGGCGTGCAATTGGTACCTAAATCTTCCATAAGGTTCCATTCTGAGCTGGACATATCTAGAGAATTCTTTCATCAATTAGTTCAGAGTTTATGTGGATCCAACCATTTTGTTCCATCAATTTACTACTATTAGGAAGGAGCCATGTGAATCATTGCCCTTGTTCAATAAAAGGTTTCAACGAATGTATAGGAGATTGCAAGAACCCTATCTAGTTGCTGAGAATAGTGCCATTCATGCATATTTTAGAGTTATAGACCCTTTGCTTGGCTTGTTCCTACAAAGGACTTATCAACCGATAGATATTGATTCTCTATCTAAAGTTTATCATCTAGCCATCAAGCTGCAACAACAAACTAGATCTTAATAAGGGAACTTGGGAGGAGGTTCTCCTTCTATGGGGTATCAAATGCTTAACCCAACCCCTTTATTCAATACTATCCCAGGGATGTCTCCTTCCCATTATGAACCTATGTCTGAGTTGCAGACTCAATCTCCTATTCCATTCTTTGCCAATGGAGCTCCTAACTTCTCTCAACAATCACAGGCTCATCACGGTCCACATGGTCATCATAATCAAGTTGGAATACCAAATCCTATCGGTCAGCCACCCGTTGCTAAAAATGCTGAGAGTGAAAGGAACCAGGTGGAGACCCTAAAGAAAACTTTGTCCCAAGTCACAAATGACATGGCTAAGCTTAAACTGAACCCTTCTTAGAACCAAGGCAATTATGCTAATCAAGGTAACTACCCTAATCAAAGTAATAATAATCAGGATAATTATCCGAACAACAACAATCACAGCCAGAGGAATTATCAAGGCCAAAACTTCCCTAACCAAGGCTATCAAAATCAGAATAGAGGATATAACCAGAGGCCTAATAACAACAGACAATGGAACACAGGGCCAAATAATGGTGAAGTTTCTCATAATTATCAAGCTAATGAGGACAGGTCACATACTGCAAATGTGGTTGACCTCAATTTTATGACTAATTGGTGTAGGCTGCATGATACTGCAATTGATTCCAAGGTGAACTGCCCTGAAATGCAGAAGGTCATGAAGATGGCACAGGAAAATGCCCAAACGTTCCAAGGGAATTCAAATAAAGGAGGTGGCTCAGTGGATACAACAATGGCTTATGACCTCTTTGAAGAAGAACCTTCATTCCCAATGCAGAATGAGAATGAACTAGAAGAAGATGTGTATGATGCCCAAGCCTTTCAGACAAAGGAAGGACACTTCCTAAGAAACCAGAATAAGGGTCCGTTCACTACATCAGCACCACCTAACCATATGGTGCCTCTGAATCAAAGTGCTGATAACAACCCTCCTCCATCGAAGGGTCCGCCTAACTTCCCTAGCAAAGGTAATTCATATGGTGTTTTCAAATATAATGCAAGTTATAACACAAAATTTGATATTATATTTGAGATGTAGAAACAAAAAACTGCTTTATCATACTTTGACATCCTAAAATGGTGCCCTTCCCAACGAGATATAGTGTTGAAAGATTTGGAAGAAGCTGATAAATCAAAAGGGAAAACCAAGGTGGCACCCGCTGCGGACATGAACGTAGCTTTGTTTAGAAACAAGGTACGGACCCCACCATTTCTTTTAACTTTGAGGATCTGTGGGAAGAATCTACACAATTGTTTGCTAGATTCAGGGGCTTCTGACAATGTTATGCCATTTTTTGTATGTAAGAAATTGGGATTGAATCCTGTCCAAACAAACAAGAAGGTCATCGAACTTGATAAAACAGAGGTTAATGTCATTGGAGAATTGAAAAATATACATGTGCAAGTAGGGTCTAACCCTAAGATTCTAACCAATATGGATATTCAGGTAGCAGACATTCCTGAGACTTACGGTATGCTTTTGAGTAGAGATCTAATGAAGAGTATAGCGGGGTATCTCTCCCTCAACTTTTCACATATGTGGCTACCATGGAGGGGAATGCCTACACAGATTAGGATTGAGAGTGAACCTCGCCTCAAACATATCATCACTGAGTATGACTGTCCCAACGAGGTAGCTTATTTTGAAACCGAGATAGGGGTTTATAAAAGAGAGGAAATTATGACTCTTTTGGTTCTTGATTCTAATGATTCGTTAATGTAAGAATTTCCTGGCCCCATGATTAGTGTAAAACAACAGGTACTGATCAGGATGTTGCAGCATGATCAGCTGGTCTTAGGGGAAGATATCGATTTGTGGAATCTTCTACTCCCAAATTGGTGCAGGGTGCACTACCAAAATCATTCAGAATTGACCTGCCAACCCTACATCAGTGTTCTAAATCATGTTTTTCAAACTAAAGAAACTAGCCCAAGTCACCTTGAGACCGTTTCAAATCACTTCTCATTCGAAGCCAAAAAGGCAATAATGTTAACCAGGGATAATATACCTTCAGAGGAAGTCCCTCCTCAAACTGAACTTACCCCGGTCATAATACCAAACCAACATAGCTACAATGAACAACCTCAAAGTTTGTTTGATACCCCTGCACTCACAAGTATACCAAAACCCAAGGGGTTAATCAAAGATACAAATAACTGTCAGAAAGATATCCTAGGATTACATGCTATATCTGAGCGGGAATTGGATATTGCACCTGATGAACCTATTGAACACCCATTCTCAATATTTGATGCAAAAGATCAAGTGGCCCCACCTATGGTTCATCTTATCCAAGCACCCACAACAAGCTCAAAGAGATCAACCCTAGCTCATAATCAGTTATGGACCCTCACGTTTGATGGATCCAAATCTAAAATAGAGTTTGGATGCACTAACAATATAGTAGAATATGAAGCATTAGCTCAGGGACTGATGTTCGCACATCAAAAGAAACTTATTGCCCTGATGGTTAAAGGAGATTCAAAAGTGATTATCAAGCAAGTACGTAGCCAGTACACATGTCACAATAAAAGGCTGGCAGCTTATAGAAATCGGGTATGGAACCTGATTGAAGACTTTGATGCTTTTGGGATTATTTTAGTCCCTAGAGAGGAGAATCAAATAGCTGATTCATTAGCTATTGCTGCAAGCACCCTGGAGCCCATACAAGACTCCAAGCTCAAAAGATTCTTAGTAGAATTGATATCCACCCCAGCTGTCCCTGATAATGTCAGGAACTTTCAAGTCTTTGACGATGACTGACATATCCTTGCTTTTCTAGCAAGCTCAGATGTTTTTGAAGGACAAATCATCGATGAGTCCGACAGGGATCGAGGAGACTGGAACCCAGAAGACTGTGATACAAAAGGTGTCTTCAATTTAAAAAGTAATAGCATTCCCAAGGGAATGGTGGCCTTAGAAAGAATTTTTGATTCAGATCCAAGGGCTCGGGAAAAGGTATCAATCGAAGATAAGGGAGATGAATATGAAACTGTTAACTTAGCTGATTCTAGCCCTGAAAGGAATGTTTACATAGGGAAGACCTTCCCTAAAGCAATCAGAGAAGATATATTGAGGGCACTAAAGAAAGATATTGCTGCAATAGCTTGAGGGTATGAAGATCTAAAAACATTTGATACTTCTGAGATAACTCATACTATTCCTTTGAAGCCTGAAGCTAAACCATTTAGGCAGAAACAATGTCCTATCAACTCCCTGATTGAACCACTAATCTTTAAGGAAGTTCATAAATTGCTTTCTACAAGAATAATCTTCCCTGTGCGACATTCAACATGGGTGGCTAACTTGGTCCCAGTTCATAAAAAGAATGGGGAGATCAGGCTATGTGTAGATTTCAGGAATCTGAATAGAGCTTCAGAAAAAGACAACTACCCACTCGCTTCTCTAGAAAAAGTCTTACAAATTGTCAATGATTCTCAAATGATGTCATTCCTAGATGGTTATTCTGGGTACAATCCAGTGATCATTAATTACGAAGACAGAATGAAGACAACCTTCACTACTAAGTGGGGAACATTTGCTTATAGGAGGATTCCATTTGGTTTGATAAATGCTAGAGCAACCTTTCAACATGCAATGGACGTAGCATTCAAGGATTTGATTGGTAAGTGCATCATCATTTATATGGATGACCTGACAGTATTCTCTAAAGATGAACTAAACCATGCTGCAGACTTGGCTAAAGTTCTTGAAAGATGTATCCAATATGGTGTTTCTCTAAATCCTAAAAAGTGTGTGTTCGAGGTTTCTGAAGGGAAACTTTTGGGACACATAATCTCGGAAAGAGGGATATCGATAGATCCAGACCGAGTTGAGTCTATTCTAAAGTTAACCATGCCAGAAAGTAAGAAGGAGATGATATCTTTCTTCAGAAAGATCAATTTTGTGAGGAAGTTTATCATAGGTTTTGCAGAAATTGTTAAACCTTTGAAAGAAATGATGAAGAAAGATGTTAGAATAGAATGGAGTAATGAGGCAAAGGCTACTTTTTCTTAGGTTAAGCAATCCATTTCGGAGGTGCCAGTCCTCACCAGTCCTGGCTACTTGAAGCCATTTTATATTTATTATTTTGCTTCTGAACACTCATGTGCAGCTGTCCTGACACAACGAAGAGAGGAGGGGGATGAAAGGCCAATTGCCTTCATGAGCTCTTTGTTTAAGAATGTTGAAGTCAAGTACCCACCTCTTGAGAAACAAGCTTTTGCATTGGTCAAAGCTGTTAAGAAGTTCAGGCATTATATCCTTCGAAGTCAGATAATTGTTGTGGTTCCTGATGCTGCTGTGAAGTCTCTGCTTATGCAGAGCGAGTTGGGAGAATGAATGGGGAAATGGATGGCTATTTTGCAAGAGTTTGATTAGGAGATTCACCCTATGAAACTTGTTTGAGGTCAAGGCCTGTCTAAAGCAATGGCGGATGCTGATAAGAACATTACTTGTCAACAATACACAACACAGTCCTTTTCTAATGACCCTTGGTATGTAGATATTATTTATTTCATGCTCAATAATCGGTGCCCAGATGGAATGAATACAACTTAGAAGAGAGCACTGAGAATGAAAAGCTCCCATTCTATGTTCAAAGGAGGATTGTTATACAAAAAGAATTTTGAGGGGTTTTATCTACGATGCCTTGATCAACAAGAAGCTAAGCACACAATTGTTGAATTTCATGGGAAACATGGCACAAACCATGGTTCTGCGGATTCTTTAGCACATCAGATCCTCAGATCTGGTTATTATTGGCCATGTGTGTTTAAGGATTCCCACCATGTAAGGACATGTCATATATGTCAAACTACTGCATCAAGAGAGCATCATCCAACCATGCCATTGCAACCTGTTTATGAGGTAAGGCCATTTTCCCAATGGGTACTTGATTTTATTAGGGAATTAACCCAAATTCTTATGCAGGACATAAATTCATCTTGACTACCACAAATTACTGCACGAGATGGACATAAGCTATACCTTGCAAAAATAGCACAATAGAGGTAGTAATGAAGTTCCTCACTGAATGCATTACAACCAGGTTTGGAGTACCCTTTGCACTGGTATGTGACAATGGCCCTGCCTTTTCTTCTGCCGAGTTCATTTCATGGGCTTATGATCATAAAATTGTTTTAAAGTATTCTTCAAACTATTATCTGCAAAGAAATGGAGTTGCATAATCAACTAATAAAAATCTCCTAGGGGTAATAAAAAAACTGTTAGAGAACAATCCTAGAGACTGGCATACCTAGTTAAGATTTGCATTATGGGTAGATAGGACTAGGATCAAGGCTGCGTTGAAGACTTCACTGTTTAAGCTAGTGTATGGCCAAGAGCCCGTGTTCCCTATTCACTTGCAAATACCTGTCTTGAAATTTATGCAGGAATTTTACTCTAGTGATGATAGGATTGAAATAAGGTTAGCTGGTTTGTTGAAATTAGAAGAGCAAAGAGATGCCGCTTTGCAACAATTCTTTAGGCACCAGGCTGTTGTCAAATGTTGGTTTGACAAAAGAGCCAAAGTCAAGGCTTTCAGGATATCAAACCTTGTCTTACTGTGGGATAAAGCCAATGAAAAGAAGGGTGACCACCAGAAGTTTGATAAGCTCTGGTTGGGTCCCTATCAAATTGCTGAAATCTTAGGAGAAAATGCTTTCCAGCTGAGTAGTTTAACATGAGAACCTGTTCCATTGCCTGTCAATGGACAATTTCTCAAACATTATTTTGGGTTGTAAAAGGGTCTGGTATTGTGTTGGGTTGTATGTATGTAAATAGTTTGCTCTTCCTTTCATTTTGTCTTTTTCTTTTTTGTGGGGCCCTTCACTTTATTCAATTGAGTAAGGGGCTGTTATTTGAAGTATACTTTGGTTGCTAGGAGAGAAGTTGGTTTAGATATTTTCAAGTTTTCTGATTGGATGATTTTTTCCTAAATTCATTGTTTTATGTCCATTGTCAATGAGAGTTGTGGAAAGTCATTGAGAACAAGGTGTAAAGTAAGCAATCTTCACTAACTACGATTGAATTTGCCACAAATCATCAGAAACATCTCCTTTTGTAATGGTATATTTGTCTTAGGACGATGGCGTTGCAAGATTTGAGTGAAAAATTTGATTCCCCAGATGTTGTTAAGAGGTCCATGGTAGTTTTCAACCCAGTACAAATGTTAGACATCTGACATATTAAGAAGGAATTGAATGAAAAAGCTTCAAGAAAAAAAAAGAGAAAATAGAACTATCTAAGAAAAGAAAACTCAATACTGAATGGGTGATTCCAGTATCTCTACCGAGGCTATGGACGCCTGACTGGCAGTAGAGAAATGCTATGAGAAAACTAGAGGTATCTCCATCAGAGCTATGGACGCTTGACTGACAACTAAGCAATGCCCAAGATATCATTGCACAACAGTTAAAGGGAATCAACTCATGTAGTTCAAATCCTATGCACCATTGTTCAAAAGATGAGGAAAACTTTGTAAAAGGGTGATGCACCATCAAGCACACACATAGATTCAAGGGTAGCCAGTGTTGACTTACATTTGAGATTCTAGCTCAACCTTGTTTACTGAAACTGACCTAACTGGAATTGTGATGCCCATAAACCAAGAGTTCTAGGTAACTGAATCCCTTAGTTTCCTGAAAATGGTTAAACCATTTTCCCAGCCAAGTCGCCAATTATTATGCCTTGCATAACCACCCCATTTTAAATTTGATTAAAATGGGACCCTCTTTTGCTTGGGCTCTTTATGTCTTGCCCCCTTCGATTTTGAGGTTTTGCTTTGCCTTGGCAGGTGCTTAATATGTTTATCTTGCTTGCCCAAGTGTTTTCCCCAAGTTGCATATTGAAAATCTTATGTTTTGGGTGAAGTTCAGGTTTTTACCCTGGTTTAGGATTTTCTTGTCCGTTCGGATTTTCTCGAACTTCTTTTGAACTCCGGTTTCTTGCTACCGTTCGGGTTTTCTAGCTGGGTCGGGATTTTCCCGGATTGTGTTCAGAATCTGGCCTGACCTGTTTTACACTGCGATTCAGGATTTTTGGCCTTCGAAAAATTCCGCCTGGGCCGAATTTTTCTGAATTTCCGTCTGGCCGTCGAGTTTCCAAACTTGGTTGTTTTTCAAACTTTTTTCCATTTTGTGTCATCATTTGCATTCTCCTAAGTTGAGATGTTCATCTTGTTGTGCTTTAAAATGTTATGGTCTTGCTTAGAGTTTGAATTCCTGTGTGTGTTTGGGCATTTCATGGCTTGCCCTGTGTGTTCATGGTTAAAATCTAGGGTTTCATGCCTAGGGCATTGCCTTTTTGTCTTGATCTGCTTTTGATTGAGCCTAGGATTCAAAGAAGATCTGTAGGAGGCCCGTGTTTAGCAATTTCCATGCCCAGGGTCCTCAAATTTGTGACCTTCGGTCAATTTGAGCGAAGTCGTGGCCGGTGTTCGGTCAGGTTCAGGATTTTCCTACTTGGTTGGATTTTCCCGGATTCCTTCATTTGCCCGGTTCCCTTCAGTTTTCTGAAGTTTGAAGTTCTGAGTCATCAATGAAATTCTAGTCTGGTTGGATTTTCCCGATTTCTCCTTCTCCCCTTCGTTTTCCTGGAATTCATGCTATGTTGTCATTTTCGCAAAAAATTGCTCTGGCTGAATTCTTTTGGATTTTCTCAGAGGTGCTCTGGAACGAGGAAATTTGGTGAAATGGACGATTCTAGTGATAAATTCTTATGTTTCCATGCTTTAATTTGGTAAATTTCATTGGTGTATGTTGCTTATGTTCATTTTGATGATCCAGTGTTGATGCTTAATAGCTAATTTAATGGTTTTTATCATGGTTTTAAGCTAACACTTTGATGAAATGTTGTCAACAATGGGATTCTCACATTGGTGTTTGGTGAATGCAAGCTGAGTCTGCAAGGAAGCAGCTAGAATGGCTAAGAGATTGGGACAATAAGATGGGATAGATCTGAAGAATAATATCAATGCCATTGAATAGCAAACTAGGGTTTCACCTATGCCACTTGCGAATGGCTTGTAGAGGGCGTTCTTGATGATGAAGGCCCGAATGGAGCAAGATATGGGCAACGTGGGGGAAGCAATTAATGCAAAGCTACATCAAAAGTCATGCTTCCACATCATTTCATTTTGTTTCTCCTTCACGCGTTTTAGTCCGTTTCTTGACTCTGGTCGGTGCCCTTGCATTTAATGCATGTTGACTTTGTTTCAAACTCTTCTAGGGCCGACGTATTCGATAACCAACTTATTTTGTAAACCCTAAACTACATCGACATATCTGACGTATTTTATAAGTATGACATTTTTGCCTCTTTGAAAGAGGATCTCTCTCTTTTGAAAAAGGTTAGAAGGTTGTTAGAAAGTCAGAGATGGAATGTTAGAACGAATTTAGCAGTAGAGCAGAAGTAGAGTAAGAGTTAGAAGTATTTTTTTCTGAGCAGCTCCTGTAATACAAGAGACTCAGATTGTTGCTATCTTTGGAGATTCAATATAATTGAAGACGTTTTTACAGTTCAACAGAGAGAGGATGGTGATGTATCTTCTTGATTTTCTTAGCATAGATGGAGATAGTTTAAAGACATGGGTTTCTGTACACTGGTGATCTTGCTAGATTTGTAAATGTTGCTTATCTGTTTCATTAACAGTAGGAGCAGCCAGATTTAAACCTTCTTTATATTATGCTCTAGAATGGTATTCATTTTGTGTTAATCATTTTGATTTGAAAATCTTTCAAGTAATGAAATTTTATCTTATGTTTTGTTTGAATGATGATTTGCAATTTACTGTTAAAGTTTGCACTATGAATGAATGAAACTTTGTATCAATTACAAGTTAATTTTATTCTACAGTTCTAGTTTAGGAATTCCTTAGAAAACAACAAGTCTGATTAGTTGAATGAATCAACATTCTTTTCAGTTTGAAAGCCGTGATCTATCTTTTTCTATTTCTTTAAAACCAACAGTTAAAGTAGGTTTAGATAGATGTTTGATCTTGTAACAATCCAGAAGGTCAACACCAGCAGGCCCCTTGAACATTAGAGCCATATTGACCACTTTGTGAAACAACAACGTTGTGAACCAACATCAAAGACCTTGGGAGGTGATTAGTTTGATTACTGATTGTCTTTTTCAGGAGAGGTGAGATACTTTCACTTTTATCTTACCTGCATGTTGTGGGTCAATTTGGCACATCAACAAGTAGCTCCTAGCATCTCTTCTCACTGTGGTTTTTCCCTAATGCTCAATTTTCCACATATATTTGATTTGTGTTGTGTATTGTCTTCATCTTTCATGTTCTTGTTTATGTGTTTATGTGGTAGAGGTTAAAGTATCTGTTTGCTCCAGAAGGTTTGAGATTTGATAGAATACTAATTCATCCCCCTCTCAGTATTTTGGTGTGTTCAATAGTACATAACTAGATATTAAAAACAACAAATAAACATAAATTCATTTCATAGTTCAAAATATCTCTACATGAACAAAACAAATAGGGATATAACACTGGTATTACAATAATATCATATACGAAAACAACCATAGATAAAACCACAAAACAAATGCCTTCATTTAACATATAAAAAAATAATTGTTTAGAATGAAATAAAACACATCAAAAAATGATCTAATCGCATAGAGATTCCCAATAAAAAATTCATTGAAACTGTAGTAAGTGATATACCTAAAGATTATTCAATGATGTCGATGAGAAAAATGGGTAGAGTTTGTAGGAAAACTATTACGAAACCCTACCAAAGAAGAAATTAAAAAAATGAGATGAACAAAAACCAATATCCCTATTGTTTTTGCTTCTATCTATTCACAAGAAACAAAAAGAATATAAAAATATCAAGGTTGTAGAGTTACTAGATTCTTGAGCTTGAGACAAAATTTTTGTAGCCTTTTAAAAGAAAATATTGGTTGTTAGTTTAAATTTGTTTTTCATATGTGGAGCAAGGAATGTTTCAATTGTTTGAAAGTTGTTTTTTTTGGTTTGAGAACTTTTTGGGTGATAGCTACTACAAAATATAACCTATCAACTAATTAAAAGAATAAATAACACCCACCTAAGGCTTCAATATCATGGAGGGGTTTTAAGAACTATTTTTATGGAGAAGGGATCTCATGAGACCAAAAAACTAATGCTAAAGGATTAATTATAATGTTTTCCTAATACTCCTAAAAAATTTCAATGACACCCATTGAACTTTTTAGAAAACCCTCTCCATAACAACCTAAGCAAGTGCATTTAGGATGTGACTAACCCCATCTTCCCATGTGGCTACTTAAGTGTGTTTTTACTTAAGTTTGAATAGTTGAATGTTACAATTTTTTAATTATGAGAAAATGATAATTTGAAATCTTTCGTTATTTTTAATGGAACAACTATTATTTAGAAATTGAAAATAAGCTGTAAAAAAAAGGAGGGGCTAAAAATAAATGCCACAAGACTCCACAAATTTCTTTCCCTATTTTTGACATTTACTTTCAATTTTTCATCTTCAAATCTTAAATTATTTTTAATATTAAAATGACTACAAATAAATAGAAAAAACAAATATTCATGAACCAACAGCTCCACAAATAATTTACGTCGAAGGCGTATCCTACTATGAACTGCACCAAACCAAATTTTAAAATTGACGGCCGAAGCCATCCTGGAGACGACTCTCGGCACGCTGACCGTTCATCGTTTTTAAAAACGCCAGTCAACATCGAAGGCAAGGCATTTAATTATTTGACATTCTCCCCGAGTGAAGGCGTTTAAGGCGTTTAGAAGACCGCTAAAGGACAGTTGACTGACTGCGCATATTTTAAATGTGGAAAGTTGTGTGGTGCAGATTCACTGTAGGAATGAAAGTGTTGCGTACTGGGTACAATTCTATTAATTTTGCAATCGTATTTAAAGCAAGCAGATAAATATGCAAAAATATAGATTGGTACGTGTTCTGGGAAGAATCTTTTTCTGTATATAAAGAAGGTTTTGTCTGTCGATAATTATAGAGCAGTGAGAGCTCAGACATGGCTAATTGAAATGGAGGGTTTCGTTTCGATTGAAGTTCTCCGAGCTTTCCATGTGACCGCCCGCACTAGCAGAATGTTCCTGAGCTGCTAGATCTGCCTTCAGTTTCTCCTACAACTTGTCGACACTTTAAATATCTTAAGCAGTCTCAACTGACACTTGAATACCAGATTTAACAGGTAAAAGTTGTGCTATGGCTAGAATTTTTGTTTTTTGTGTTTTGGTGTTTTGTTTGGCCGTTAGCACAGTAACATTTTCATGGATTGATTGTTTGTCGGCTACTTTTTTAATTATAGTTAAATTATTTTATTATACAATTTCTTTTATGAACTTACTGCTTTCCAGTTCCAAACTTCTTAGCTGTTTTTCTCATTTGATTTAATTTTTTATTTAATAAATTTATAATTGAAATCAATAGAGACTTAAAACTTCTGTAAACATGATAGTCTATAAGGAAAACAAAGTTGGAGGAGCATTGATTTGATTTGATTTTTTGCAATCAAGGGCTTTTTTTCCTCGGCCATATTTTTCCCCAAAATTTAGTTTAATTTTTTCTTAGTCAAATTTTCTTAAAATTATGTAATGCTTTATCATCGAATAATAGCTATTTTATTTGTTGAATCTACTATTCGATTTGGATTGAGCAGTGTGATGGAATTGATTAATTGGATTTATCATTAAATAATATCTGTTTTATTTTTTGAATTTACTGCAACTTGTTGCCCTGGCTCTAGTGTGTCCAGACAAAGCAACGTCGAACAAAGCAACGCCTAACAAGTTGGGATGCAATAATTTTGATAATTTACGCCAAAGGCGTATCCTACTATGAACTGCATCAAACCAATTTTTAAAATCGACGGCCGAAGCCATCCTGGAAACGACTCTCGGCACGCTGACCGTTCATCGTTTTTAAAAACGCCAGTCAACATTGAAGGCAAGGCATTTAATAAGGTGTAAATTCATTCGAGTCAACATCGAATGCATCTGATGGATTCTTACCTCCCGATGTCAAATCTATTCAGATAATATAATATTTTACTACGACAGTCAAATCTACGGCAATGTGTGTTGTATTGCATTCCCTTTACTGTATTGAACTACAACTTGCGGCTATGACAGTAACTTCGTCTTTAGTACGAAAGGGTACATGCTCAGAACTGACGCGACTTTAGCTGACACAACTTATTCTGCAAGTGGGTGTGCGATCATTCTGCAAGTTGTTCACCGCCTCCAGCACGGAACTCTCACCGAATGTGGAGCTGCAATGCCCACCCTATGTAAATAAGGCCCCAATTTAATAAAATTCTTTGGTGGAATCACAGTGGGTTTTCTCGGTCACATTAGCAGATTTCCTCTCTAAGACTGGCAAATGTTCTGAATAATCTCTGTCAAAAAAGATCAGCACAAAAATGCTCGCTGGAGCATTGGGAGATTTTACTCAAAGCTTGGTATAAGAACCTCCAAAATATCTGTATACTCATAGTGTTCAATTTGCAGGGTTGCCATATCTGTACAGTTGTGGTGGCCACAGATAAGGGCATTTGCGTGTATTTCTTCTCCTTGATGCAGCTTTCCCCAGCAAAGCTTTAGGTCATTTGGATGGCCAAAGTGATTGAGAACAACTTTGGACACAATATTGTGAAAATGGTTGTAACCTACCATTCCGAAAAGAAGCAGGCATTTGCGGGGTCTTCTGTCATCCCAATGATAAGTGGTACAGAGGGGCTGAACGACCTCGTGCAATTGCAGAAGCTACGAGTAGAAGTACCTGTATTGTTATCTGCGGCTAAATTCACTACCTTCAATGGCGTAACAGACGTCAGACTACTTCCGCCAGGGAACATTGGAGCGAATTTCTCCATCTTCACAATAGCCACTCAGCTGCTTGTAGAAAAGTGTTGGCGTCTAAACCATACGAGTTAATGGTTGGAAGTGTATGATACAGGCTTACAGTGCCTGGTTTTCAAGTTTAACATTTTTTTCCCGCTCTACACACGGTCTCCAACGATTTAGCCGAGTATTACTTATACGAGAAAGTTGTGGATAGTAGTTATTACCTAAATTAAAGAAGGGGCAAGATGAATTCCTTAAACAGAGGCGCATAAGACATAATGACGTTGATAGCAGAGAACTGTTGGAAAGATTTGTAGGAAGATTGTTATTATAAGTTGAGGCCTGTTTCTCCACTTCAGCAAGTTTCTGAATGGATGCCTAACTTGTCGTGCCGTCAGAATCTTGTTAATATATCTTTTATTTATATTATATATAATTTAATTATTTTCACAGTAATAAAATTTATTTTATGTATTTGATTTTGTTTTCTTTTAATTACATTTAGAGTATAATTTTTCTATTGATATTTGTATTATTATAATTTAAAATAAATAATATATTGAAAGTAATTGTAGTGTGGTCTTAATTCTTTTTAAATCTTCGACTTTAAAGATTTTGATGTAATAATATCATATTATTAATATTCAAAGATTTTGATGAAATAATATCATATTATTAATATTCAAGTTAAGCCTTTTCCTATCCACCTTTGGTATTATGAGGCAAAAATATTTAGTTAAAAACTTTGGAAAAAGCAAACAAAAAATTCTAACCCGTAACATTGACATTGTCTTAGCATTGTCGGGATTTGTGAGGTAAAGGAGATAACTATAAGATTTCCTTTATTTTTTTCAATCATAGTCGTACAATCCACTTCTGTCAAGAAATTATTTACCATATTAAAAGATGAAGTTTAGCAACAAACAAGATAACAAGACGTGCGGGAAAAAAAAATGAAAGAATGAAGCGTTGATTTACAAATTCAGATGGATGGATGCATAGAGAGAGGGAGACATGTTTAGAGCTAGATGGATGGATAGAGGGAATGTTATCCTATTTGAAGTGAACACAGCTGATTTTGGCAATCTATGGCATGCAATGGGGGAGAAGGCTTGCCAATGATTAGAATGATCTGATCCATTGAAAATTTGGGACCCTTTGGGATTGGTCAGAAGTGGGCATGTCACGTCCGCAACGTCCAAAATTTAGGTCAAGTTGTGAAGTCACCTACGAGCTAGAAAAATGACAATTCTCTTTTCTCTAGCTCGTAGGTGACTTTGCAATGGGTAAGCTGAAGAGGTGTGGAAGGTCAATCAGGGAAAAATGTGGTTTATTTTTTTTCATGCATTTATGTAGTACATGAGATCAATTGATAGATCATTTTTAAAATGATATTGTTTATATTTTATCATTATTATTATATTATTAATTTTATTTTCTAGAGAGTCGTTTAATCGTCTCCAGATTCCGTGGATCTTGTGAGTTATTTCTCATCTACTCAACATTGCCCCGTTGATTTGTTTCCTTTGTTTTTTATCATTGTTAAATATATTCAATCTATTGCCTTCATCCATCTAATCTAACCTATTAGGTTTACATTGATTGCAAGCTGATATTTCTTTGTTGATATTTTTGTATTGTTACATAAACACTGAAGGATGTGTTCGTAAACCTATCACTCAATCACCTCAACAATGAGAATGTCTAATAATTCTATTTTTTATATATATATATAAATGAAGAGATTCATTTGCAAGCATTGTCAAATTCAAACAACTAATACAATTAAAGGGAATCTCAACTAAGTACTACAGGTATGCCACTTTGTTATTTACTACAATATCAACTATTACAATTATTACTATCTTCAAAATTGTATTTGTCTTCTTCCTTACCTACACACTCCTCCCATTGCTCATTTACACAAGTCATGATATTTAACAGGAATGCAAAACTGTGAAAAGAGATGGAGCCCCTCATCAGCACTACTCACCAGCTTCTACAAATCCCTGACAAAATGGAAACACTCCTAAATTTTACTGCTACTATTTGTCCATTTTTCTTCATTTGCCCCTTTCTTTGATGGAACATTACTATTCTTAATCATATGTAAGTGACGACGCCATTTGTTTTCGAAATTTACACATATGCGTCAAGTAAAGAGTTACAGATCAAAAGCTAAAGTCAAGAACCAAGCTCCAATATGATAACAAAAGCACAAAGTATGTATATATATTTATGAAGCAAAGTACGTGATCGCAAGGCAAAGTGCCTTGTTCACAGTATATTGGAACTTCCATTTCTTTTAATTATATCACATACTATATACACATTTATAAGGAGAACACGTATTAGACATCATTCAAGTCATTTAACACAATTTTTTATCCAAAATTACAAAACAATTTGATACTCAACCAATATGTTCACTATTACATGTAAATTAAAAAAAGTTGCACTTCAAAATAATAATTTCAAACAAAATACCTTTACAACTATACAATAAGTGCTCAAGATTTGTAATGACCACTTTTCGCATATAGCAATTAATTATCAAATTATATTTTTCAAATTTACTAAGGTTGATCCATTTCAACCAACATAACTATTCCAACCAAAATTTCGGCGTACCCGATTGCACACAAAAAGTGCAATAGCTAGTTTTTAAATAAGTTGACAGTGACTGCTGATCAAAGCTAACAGTGGCATAGAGACCTTCCCTAGGAATTCTCCCACCAGCTTAGATATTTTTTGTGTTTTTAAGAATCTAACCAATTGCAATCGACTGACAATTCTTCTTGCTACACAATGTCAACTGACTGACAATTCTTCTTGCAACATAATTGCAATCGACTGACAATTCTTCGGTATGACAAGAACAGAGCATGGTAAACTGGTATTCACACCAAGCCAGCTGATATCTCGCCCCTCGCTTTTCGCTCTATCTCTCCAAGGTTTAGTTTTCCTTCATCATCGAGCTTTGAAATTTCGGGCAGCAGTTGTTTTTTAAGTTTTTCCCCTTCTATGAGTAGCAAGGACGGAGAATTTTACAGTGCAGATATGTCATCTTGGACAGTTTGCCAAAACAGGCCGTGTACACTGATTGGAAAAACGTTGTGAAGGCTTTAGTTGTGGATTAGCAGCCATGAGTACATTGAAACGGAAGGAATCGATGGTGTGGAGGGAGGGAGATCAATTGATCATCACTCCTCTCGGGGCTGGCAATGAAGTGGGTCGTTCCTGTGTTTACATGACCTACAAGAACAAGACTGTTCTGGTAACCTCATTTCTTTTACTTCTCTCGTCCCTCCCCCTCTCCTTTTCGCTTTCATATTTCATTAATATTTGCTGTTTATTGTCATTTCCTAACATACATGCCGTGTCTGTTCTTTTGATGTTCAGCAATAATTGCCTAAATTTGCTTTTTGTGACTGTGTTTTTCATAATATGTTGTTGTGCTTTTGAAAGAAGAGGGTTGTAATACGTTTGTACCATTAGTAGGATTTTACTTTTTTTTTTTCAGAGAGAAGGGAATCTTTTTACTCGAAGAAGAGTTGTTAATGCGATTTAATACTTCAGAACTATCGTTTGGATGAGGTTTTGTCCCTTGTTTTTTTAATGGAACTGATGGTACTTCTGCATTTATTGTGTTCGTGGAGTTCGACTGCGGAATCCATCCTGCTTACTCTGGTATGGCGGCTCTACCGTACTTTGATGAGATCGATCCATCAACAATTGATGTGCTCCTTGTTACCCAGTATGTATTTAGACCAAAATCCATCTCCATTTGCTTGTTTTTAGTGTTATATGTGGTTGAGGACATTTTTTGTTGTTGTTGTGTGCCTAAACGCAAGAGGGGTTTAAAATTTTCTTGGTTGAGGAAGGCGCTTCTATTTTTGCGTATATTTATTTCTGCTATACAATATGTTCTGCAAATAGTGTTGGAAAGCGGCGTTTGTGCATTTTATTTTCACAACGTTAATAATGAACTACATTTCGCAGCAATTTTTTTTGGCAGACAAGATTTTGATGCACGACTATGATTCTTTAAGCGCTATATTCCTGAATATGGCAGAAATCACAGTTCTCATTCTTACCTTAGGCAAATTTTCATGCAAGTGAAATGGCTTCTTTGACATTTTAAGCAAATTTCTTCACTTAGAAGCATGAGCACTTCATCATTTGGCATTCTTGTGACTTAACTCTCAGCCGCTAATTTAGAATGTCTTGCATGGGACTGGTAGGAAACTTGGTTTATCTTCACTTGACTTGTGATATTTATTAAGATTCAGAACCATTTTTGCCCACAAAGATAGTTGCATAACTTCCCCATGTGCTTTGGAGCCATTTTACGTAGTTTCGTAACTTCCCCATGTGCTACCGAGCCATTTCACATAATTTTATAACTTCCCCATATGCCACATAGCTATTTCACATAGTTTCATAACATTCCTATTTGCTATGGAACCATATCACATAGTTGTATAACATCCTTATGGTCTGAGAGGGACATTTCACATGATGTAAGAACCTTATCGTTTGTCACTAGGCCATTCTGTATGTGTTAACATTTTGTTTTTAGTCGATCTAATTTTACATTGTATTACTTTCCAAACAAAACGTGATAAGTGCACCAGGGAAATACCGTCATAATTATACAACAATTTCTGAGCAACGACCTTGTACTCTTCTTCTGTTTTCTTTTAAATGCATTTGTGTAATTCGTAATTGCTGTATAAATCTAGTAAGGATCTATACTGTTAGGCAAATATTGCTATTGTTTTATTTATCTAGCGTGGGTTTGATTTTAGTGTTCAGTTGAACCTTCCTTCCTTTAAAAAGAATAAACAGGGGCATTGGATACCATCAATATCTTTTAATGTCTAGTCATATTTTACCCACCGGTTCTTGTAGTTTTTTCATTTGATAGTTCAAAATGGAGGATCTACAATGGGCCGCATTCTAGTCTAAATTCTACAATTATTCATCAAGAAATTACTGACAAAGTTGACAGATTTGAACAACAAACAGCCATTGTCTTCTATCTGTAAAAAAATCAAAATGCCTCTACACTTTTAAAGAGTCTTGCACCTTGTTAGTGTTTTAACTTGTCTTTTGCCAAACAACTCAAATCAGAACAGTGTGTATGACAGAACTGCTCTTCAAAACAGTGTGTATGACAGAACTGCTCTTCAAATTATAAGGGGAAGCTCCCTGAGATCCAATTAAACCTAAAACTACTGGTATTTACAAGTATGCAGACTATATAAGATTTCATGGGGGGCTTCACATTGAATGAAAATTGCTAAATGATTGTGTGTTTGCCTCGGGTGGAAGCATCAGACTGTCAATGGTCAAGACTTGTAGTAAGATTTTCAGATTTGAAGGAAGACTAACCACCCAAGCATGAACAAATAAACCTTCCTACAAGCTAAATTAGAGACTGATATTTAGCTGAAAACAAAGTTTAGATTGAATAACACCAATTGACACTAGCTATTGTCTAAATCAGAGACCAATACATCAGCATCACCACAAGAAATATTTCAAGAAATCGAAATCAATTGCTGAAGGGATACATAAAGTTTTTTTTTCAACGAACAGTGAGCATCAACACAATGTCTAATAGAGCTACTCAATTCAATTGACTTGACAGAATTACAAACACAAGGTGAATGATTTTCCCATAAGGTTTTGCAGCATAGGCTCTCAATGTACATACATACACTCATTCTTACACAAAACATGAAGACTTGACTTCCATTTTCAAATGACAATTTCTGTAGCATAACAACTATCACATTTCGTACACGTGTTTCTGACACATTTATAGGCTCTTCAGCAGCAGCCTTTAGGGCTTAAATAAAAATAAAATAGTTGCATTAAAGTTGTGCTTTAAAGCAACCTCATCCATATCATTTGAAATGAGGTAAATATGGCCTAAAAATAAATCATCTGCTTTATCTCTTCTTTCCAGCCACATAAATAAATGATTGGCTGAGATGCGTTGCTTTATTGCTTTAAAACACTATATATAGGTGTTGATTTTTGTCTTGACACTTTAGTTCTGAATGGAGGAGTTTTCTATGGCAGTTGCCCATCAAAAGCACACCCCTTTTGAGTTAAATCCCTTCACTTTAATGTTTGGTGCTGATCACTAAGGTTTTCAACATGCTTGTTGGAGATTTTGTGTGGCAATTGTCACTTTACCTCTTGGTGGAGTTAGCTTGATGATTTTCCCGTTTTGGCACACTTCACTTAACAGTCTGCTGTATTTGGTGCACTTTTGGAGTTGGCTTGCCATCTTTATATGTGTACCTCTTTTGTTTGTCACATTTTCATGAAGTCTTAACCATGTTTGGCCTGCTTTTGGCGCCATTGTAAAAAGAGTGCCTCATAAACTTGTTTTTGACTTTGTGTGATTCACTTGCCCTTCTTGGTGGAATTTCTAGCTTGGTTTGCCACTTCAAAAAATGCAAATTTTAGCTCTGATTGCCTTGATGTGGTTAGCCACTTATTGTGAAGTTTTTTATTGGCTCTGTCACCACTAAAGTGCACGGTCTACACCTTATTGAATGCATCTTCTCCTTGGGTGCTGTGCATTTTAGTGGAACTTGGACCTGTCTCTGCCATATCCTTTCTCCTTGGCGCACTTTACTAACCCTTTAGCCATTTTGAGTGCTATTATCCATTGACATGGCCACTATGAAAGTGCATCTAGCATTTAACTGCTTATAATAATGTCTTTTAGTGCTGATTTTACATGGTTTTGCCAATGGATCTATGCGCCATTCTTAAGTCAGCCTGTCTACTGCTTTTAGATTGAGTTTTGTTGGGATCAAGTCACAAATAGGTGCACTGGGAATTTGATTCTAACTCCCCTTTATGCCTTAGGTGGTGGACTTCAACAAGCCTTTGCCATTTTCCTTAGAGGACTAAAGCACCTTTCTTTGGATTTTATATTCTCTTTGAAGGATGACTGAAAACTTTTCAGAACTTTGTCCTGCTGGCTGTTCTACTACTTTTATCCTGCTTTTGAATGCTGAATCTGCTGTTCATCACCTTTAGAATACTATTGCAGATGAATAAGATGAAATAGACAATCCCAAGTCATGTAATACACAAAAACAACATTATTAAAGACTCAGTTGGCCGTAATTGGCAAAAATTAAGTTAATTGTAGTTGTTTTCTGCTGTAGATTGGCCTAAATCATGAAAATCTTGCTTTTTCGCAGGAAAATTTTGCAAGTTTCTTAGGGGTACTAATTTTATTACTAACACACCTACAAACCTGAAGGCTACCAGTTTTCAACTTACAACCTTAATGTGTATATTGCCTAGCATGGACAATCCTCACCCACCTAGATCAAGTACATGGCAAACTTTTATATGCCGGATTTAAGAAATAGAATGAAGTTAGAAAGTCATGGCAGGGCTGACGGTCTCGTTATTTGCATGGAATGTATCTTGCAATTGTTGATTTGGCTTTAGAGTTGTTTAATCTCCTTGAAAAAGCATCGGTTCTCATTCAGATGTCTAGAAGTTGTTGCTTTTGCTTGTTGACCATTTGTCTTCTTGCTGGCTTTTACATGGCTGCAACAATGTAGATGGGAATGCATATTCACTAGGATTTAACAATGTGTGAACTTGATTTAATTCGAATTCGTGTTATTGATGTGTGAACCAGCTAAAAGGATGATGTTAGAGATTTGGTCTACTATCAATTATTTGACTTTGTGTGGGAACAAACCAACAAGATACTATGGAATCCTGCTTGTATACCAATGTTTCATGCCAAGACAATTAGAGGCATAGAGGACAATTCTCAAACTAATTAAGAGATTGATCTACTTAACTAATATGTGAATTATTTTAAACATGCAGTTAAAATAGATAAAAAATATGTGGAAGCATCAGTACTCATTCAATAGATACAAAAAACAGCAGAAGAAGTTCCTCTATTCATATTTCCCAAGGTGTGTTACGTAAGAATACAATGTTGGGCTCATAATCAAAGGTTGTGTCAGTCGTGTGGTTTAAATCCTCAGAAGGATTATTTGGCATTGTGATGCAAGGTGTGAATATTCAGTGTTATTTGTCAGGAATGTGAACTTTTCAGGCTAGGATAGTAGGAGCTGTAAATCTGCTGTGATGGTGTGAACTGCCCTTGGGAGGATGTGCTTGTATTGAATCATCTAGATTCTAGACATTTATTTCTGTTAGTAATCCTTTATGTTAATAAAATTTGCTTGGAAACAGGTGGCATAGATGGTTAGCGTGTTTCAGATTTATGGATAAATGGAGCCCTAACCTAGATAATGATTATGATTTTAACCTCCTTTCTCACGATGGAAATTTTGCCTTTTATATAAGCATACTTTTGGGACAAGCATTAATTTTCTTCAAAAGCAGATGCGACAATAGATTTTAATTTGCCACCAATATTTTTCATTATCTTTCAGCAATCTGGCTTAGTAATTATTTATGAATGTTGGCTGTGGGAAGAAGCTGCTAATGGTAATACATATTGTAAAATACTCCAAGCTCTACATTTTTTATCTGGAAAGTCTAAAGTCATAAACTAAAGGTTTTTGCATAATGTATCAAACATGCTAGTGTTGACTAGGCATGAATACTTACATGAAAACTGGACGCTACCATTGAGTGGGTGTTGATGTTGATATCTCCTTGCTTCAGAGTGCCATCTGGGTCATGGTGAGCCAAGTATGGACCTTGTTGTGCCCTTTGTGGTTCTGTGATGGTTCTTTTGTACATAAATGGATTTGCATAGTTCTACTATCTACCACAGACCCTCATTTGTTCATTTGTATAATATACATAAAATCTTGCTAAAAGCTTGCTTGTTATCAGAAGACCCTATTTTGTAGCATATACAGAAGATTCTGTTTAGTATCAGAAGATGATTGAGGATGCACTTCAAAATCAGAGTACATTCTATCAGTTTACATAAATTCTTTATTGTGCTACATTTCCAAGAAAAAATTCCACATTTTACAAGGTTTTAATTTCTCAGATGCTTAACAGTTAACAACATTAAAGGCACACATATGTCTTTATATTCTTTTGTTTAAGGTAGAATTGGAGCAAATACAATAAGTACTTGGTTGAGTCACATGGAATCCTATTTTTCTGTAAATAGCATCTTAGACAGTGAGAACATAGTTTGCATTACTGAAGGTGGCTGGTACCTGTCAAGAACTAGTGGGATTCATGTTGATAGAATCATGCAGATCATACTGCATCTTCGAAGACCTCTTTGCATTACTTAAGGTGGTTGTTACCTGTCAAGAACTAGTGGAATGCCTGTTGTTAGAATTGCATAGATCATACAAAATCTTAGGAAAACTATTTTAACTTGTTACTGTTGATGGTTTTTTTATGACTGCACCAACATAGAATAAAGTTTCCCAATGGTTACTGTATCCTCTTTTGAACAAAATCTCCTGCATGTTAAGATTGCGAGAAAGATCATGCATTCAACTCCAAGGTTCCTGTTGTGACCTTTTTCACACATCGCCCCATTCAAATGGGGACCCCCTAATTTTTGCTTCGTTTCGGACTTTTGGCTTGATTTTAGTTAGTTCTCCTGTTGTCTCTCTCTCTTTCTGTCCCTTTTTGCTGTCTGCCTTTCTGGGGATGTGCATGCTGTGAGCTTAAACGTAAGATTTTGGCTAAGTCTGAGAATTAGGGTTTGCTTTCTTTGGCCAGTTTGGAGTCAAATGGAGTGAATAAATTGATTTAAGTTTGCAATACACAGACATGCTTCCAGCAGGTCCCCACAAAATTTTTGAATTCGACAACTTACTATTTTTATTAGTACTAATTTGGGCGTTTTCGACACTTGCGAAGTTCTCTCAGTCTCATGCATCGAACATGCCAAGCCATTTGTCTGCAAATTTTGAGCTGAAACGGACAACTTTCTAGTTTAACAAGTTCTACCTTCGAGGGCAGATTACAGGGTTTTACTATCAAAGTTTTCAATGCATGTCTGGAGATTATTTCTGGGTTTTTTGAAACCTACGCAGTGATGTGACATGCAAGGCGAGATAATCATTTTTTAGGGACTTACTATTTTTAGCAGGTCCATTCCGACCCTGCCCCATTACATCAGTATCACAAACGGAGCAGTGTAATAGAAACGAGGTCAAACGGAGGTCATTTGATTGACATGCAAGTCAAATTAGAGTTTCGAGCTTCGGGGCCAAAAATGAGGGGTAAAATGCTAGAATTTTCGAAAACTGGTGTATCCCACTACGATCAGTATCTTTCAAGCTATTCGTCGGTAAAATTTGAAAGCAATCAGAGCACTTACTATTTATAGTAAGGCGTTCCAGAAACAGGCTATAAATAGTAGGTCAGCTGCATTCGCCAGTGTGAACGGGCAAGTCTACTGATGGGGTCACGACATTCAGATTTCAAGTCAAACGGAGTAGGGGAAGTCATGAAATTGAGCAGTTACTATAAATAGTAAACCACCTTCAGAAACATGCTATAAATAGCAGGTCAGCACGAGGCACCAGTGTGAGCAGGTCAAGCAAGTGATGAGGACCCCATGGTGCGAATTTCAGATCAAACGAAGCTGCAGAGATTCAAAAAATCCAACACTTACTATTTGCAGGCCTGTGCAGAGGAATTAGGGTTTCCTAAAACCTAGGGCAAAACTTGACATTCACACAAATGCAACATCCGGTCACAATCAACACACTTCAGACAATTTGCACGCAAAGTTTGAGCTCATTCTGAACAGTTACTATTTTTAGCAGGCTACTAAAAATAGTAGGTACGTGCAGGCATCATGCGCCAACAGCTCAATCACATCACGAGGGTCGAGGCAAAGTAAAAATCAAGCTTTTTGGAGCTAGAAATCAGCTTGAATGGCAAAATTTGAGAAACTTTCTAAAAATAGCAGGTTAGGGCAAGTTGAGGGCATCACGAGCAATTCGCCCTAAGTCAAGCAAAAAGCTGGAAAATTCATCCAAGTCTGATAAACTGAAAGTAGCCACCCTCAAGTCCGCCCTAGAAGCTTGAAGAGCCATGAAAAATTCACTAAGTATGAGAAATTTGAAGTCCAACATGCCAAATGCGCCTTAGCTACTTGAAGATGGCTGAAAATTCTTCTAAGTCCTTGAAATTTGAAGTGGACATGGTGAAATGCACCCTTGAAGCTCAAGATTGATGAAAAAATTTCTAAGTATTGCAAATTGAAAGCTCACAGGACCGAATGCGCCTTGACTTGGAGGAGAAGTTAGAAATTTTTCTAAGTGTTGTAAATTTGAAGCTCCCTACCTCATATGCGCCCTTGCAAGCTTGAGGGGAGTTGAAATTTTTTTCGAAGTATCCAAAATTTGAAGTACACCCTCCAAAATGCGCCCTTATAAGCTTGAAGTTAGTTGAAAAGTTTATAAGTCTTGAAAACTTGAAGCTCACCCATGGAAATGCGACCTTGGAAGGTTGGAAGGCTGAAAAACATTCTAAGTGTTCTAAACTTGAAGCTCAACCCCTCATATGCGCCCTAAGCAAAGAGAAGAAACTTAAAAGTTTCTTAAAAGTTTCTAAGGCATTTAAATTCAAAGCTCCTTACCTTAAGTGCGCCCAAGAAGTTGAGAAGGCAAGAAGATCCTCTAAGGCATGAAAATTTGAAGGAAGCACCCCTATATGCGCCTAAGAGAAGAGAGGGGAGTAAAAATTTGGTTAAGTGTTGAAAATTGAAACTAGAGGGGCTCATATGCACCAAAGCAAGGAAGGAGAGGTAGGAAAATGTCTAAGACATTTAAACTTGAAGCTTGCCCCCTTAAATGCGCCTAGCATGACATGGAGTGGGTGAAATTTTCTAAGGCATATGAAATTAGAAGCAAACCACCTCAAAAGCGCCCAAGGTAAAGGAGAGTTGATAAAAAATTTCTAAGTATTGAAAGCTGAAAGTAGGCCTAGCTAAGTGCGCCCAAAGTCAGTGGAGGAACCTAAATTTTTTCTAAGTGATGAGAATTAAAAGCTAAAGGTGGTAAATGCGCCTTAGTTTGGGAGATGCCTTGAAGTTTATCTAAGTATTGTAAAATGGAAACTTGCCTAGGTAAATGCGCCCAAGGAAGAAAGAGATACTTGGAGTTTTTTCTAAGTGTTGCAAACTTGAAGTAGCTACCCCCCTAAATGCGCCTTTGAGAATGATGGGTTGAGTGAAGTTAACTAAGTGTTGAAAATGAATGCTAGGACCCTTAATTGCGCCTAGCATGACAAGGAGGTAAAATTTTTACTAAGGTATTTGAAATGAAAGTTCATACCCCCCAAATGCGCCCTTGAGAGAGAATGAAAGATGAATTGATGGAGATTTGACTAAGTCATGGAAAATGAAACTAGAAGGGGTGAAATGCGCCCAAGTGCCAAGAGGTTGGATTAAATTTTTTTCTAAGGCAGGAAATTGGAAGTGCAGAGGGCTAAATGCGCCCAACTTAAGCAAGTGATTAGAAAATATTCAAGTATGGCAAAATGAAAAAGAAGAGGGTTAAATGCGCCCAAGTGCCAGGAGGTAGCTTGAAAATTTCTAAGGCAAGTCGAAATGGAAGTTCAAAGATGGTAAATGCGCCCAGCTTGTGAAGGTAATGAAAAATGTTTGACTCCACCTCAAGTATGCCCAAAGAAGAAGTAAGAATAGACTTTGGTGCGAAATCTTTTTCAAAGTTTGAAAATAAAAAAATTAAAAGTACCCCTTCGTTTGTAGACACATGAATTTGGTGTCTTCTAGGAAGAATTTCCTTCTGGGTATTGGATATCTTCAACAAGGAGAATCCTTCACGCCCTGCCAGAGACTTTAAGATAGAGATTTTACTCAGACGCCTGCTTGATGAAATGTTCTAGAGGAAATGAATTATTTTTAAGGTAGATAGGTTGGAAATTTGGCTAAGGCATGAAGAAGTTAAGGACGAAGTTTGTTAGAGGAAAAGTGATAAACCCCATCAGATCCAGATATCACTTAGACCTTGGAAGTCAAAGCATGAAAATCAGGTAAGTAAAGTGAATTTGTATTATGAAGTGTTCTGATACTCTTCTCCTTGCTTGTTTTGCAGGGTGAACACCAAAGCCAAGGCATGGTGATTTGAAGTAATGAAGCAAATAGTCCAAGATGATAAAATCATGAAGGAAGAAAAGTTGCAAGAAATGGCTAAGTGTTGAGACCTAGTATGTGCCCAACTCAAGTGGCAAGGAAGAAATGTTTACCAAGCTCAAGATGAAAAAAGCAAAATGAAGCAAACAGAGTACTTCAAAGTTGAAGAACAACATCAAGGAGGAAAATCATCATCAAGCACGAAAAAGAAGTTGCCTTGAAGTTTCAGATTGAGAACGTGCCTGCCGTACCAGTCCAAGAAGTTGAAGCAGTGTTGACCGAACTCAGGACGTTTGCAGTCAGAGAAGAATAGTGTGAATGTGTTTCCAGATGGAATCATCTAGAGGATGGTGGACATTAATTGTTCATTTATTACTCCACTCCTCTTTTTAGGGTTAGGGCTTATGGCCGATCGAGAGCCATTCTCATCTCTGATTATGTCGGTAGATCAATGGACTTGGCCCCAGCTAAAGGGGCATCCCCTCATTTGTAAGAGGTGGAAATAAAGTAGGCGAGTAGAGAACAACAGAATGGCAAGTAGATTGGTGGGATGAAGAAGAAGGAAAGTTTTTCCTTTGAAAACTTTGTAAGAAATTGTTGTGAACACTCTCTCAATAAAAAGAGTTTTCATTGAGGATGATCTCGTCTTTTGTTGTGAGTAGCTAGCAAGGTTTCTTCGTCCTTCTGATTCGAGTAGAATCTTAAAGTAGAATGAATTTCATTTCATGCAAGTAGTTAGTAATTGTGGAATGTGGTCTTCAATTTGAGCAAACTTCGTCTATCCATAGCACTAGTGTGTTCATTGATGGTGAATGCGCCGTGTGTGGTCAACTGGAATATCATGTACTTAACTTCGATCATGATTTGTATGTTTATATGCGTCATTGTGATGGTATTTTCATGCTAAGTTGTGATTTGAACACCTTGAGTTACCCCTCTGAAGATTGCACCAGTTCTGTGGAAGCTGTTTGAAGTGAGGCAAAGCGGAGCCTGGTTGAAGTCTGTGAGAATTGATCGCCATGTCCCGCGCCTTAGAGTAGATTAGAGCCTTCTTATCCCTACAATCATTTCAATTCAGTACTTTCTGGTTAGTTTAGGAAACAAGAGCTTTATAGAAAAACCTTTCGAGCATTCAAATTCCTTTCTCCATTGTTGAACAATTTTGTAAGTCCCTTTGAAATACCAGCAAAATCACATCGAGCCAACTGAGACTATCCACTGCATGAAGGAATCTTGGAGTTGAATGCATGATCTTTCTAGCAATCTTAGCACGCAGGAGATTTTGTTCAAGAGAGGATAGAGTCGCCGTTGGTAACTTTGTTGGTGTGGTCACGAAAATCACATCAACAGTTCCTTCATGCAGTGGATAGTCTTAGTTGGCTCAATGTAATTTGCTGGTATTTCAAGCAGGACTTACGTAATTGTTCAGCTGAAGATCAAAGGGAAAGTGATTTTCACAAGACTTCGAAAGATTTGTCAATGAAGTTCAAGTTTCCTAAACTAACCAGAAAAGTGCGGAATTGAATGGTTGTAGGGATTAGAAAATCTATGTTCTAACCTAGGTGCGGGATGTGGGGACCAACTTGAGCAAACTTCAACTAGACTATGCTTTGTCTCGCTTCGGACAACTTCCACAAAGTTGGTGCAATCTTCAAGGGAGTAGCTAAAGGTATTCAAATCACAATTCAACATAAAGACACCATCACAATGATGCATGCCAACATGTGAATCATAATTGAAGTTAGGTTCAAAGCGTTCCAGTTGACCACGCAAAGGGAAGTCCACCATCAGTAAACTTGCTAGTGGTATGGATCAAACGAAGCTTGCTTGAATCAAACACCGCATTTCACAACTATCATCTACTTGCATGAAATGAAATCTATTTTACTCTAAGTTCTATTTTAAGATTCTATATGAATTAGAAGGACGAAGAAGCCTCACTAGCTACTCACAACAAAAGATGAAACCACAATCAATGATGACTCTTTTTATTATGAGAGTGTTCACAACAACTTCTTACAAAGCATTCAATTAGAAAACTTTCCTTCCTCTTCAATCTAAGCTAAGCTATACTATCAATCTATGCTATCTCTCAAGTCTATGATCCTAATCTCTAATAATTTCCAAATGAGTGGGAATGCCCCTTTTATAGTTTGCCAATTTCAATGGATGACTCAGATTCAATTACAATGAAGGGCTCAGATCGAGCCACATAAGCCCTAATCAAGATTCTTCCCCAAAAACTGCCAAAAAATGGAGTGGGGTAATAAATGAGCAAAAGATTCTCCACTTTCTCCCTTTAACCACTATGAGCAATTAATGCCCACCATCTTCTAGAAGATTCTCGTCCAGAAACACGTTCCCACTGTTCTTCTCCTTGACTGCGAACTCTATGAATCTGGCCACCATAGCTTCAACTTCTTGAACTGGCATGGCAGGCACGTTCTCAATCTGAAACTCCAAGATTGCAACTTCTTTCTCCTGCTCGATGATGATTTTCCTCTTAGCTGTCATTCTTTAACTCTGAAGTGCTTGAGGATGATTTCTAACGCCTGGGCCTTCATTATTTCTCCATCCCGATCTTGGATTCGATCACTTTTTCCTTGCCACCTGTCTCCTTGAGTTGGGTACATATTGGGTCTTTGAGGAGAAATTCCAACACTTAGATATTTCTTCCAACATCTCCCTTCATGATCTGGGCGCAACTGAGACATCATGGAGGAGCTTGAAACATGTAACTTTATCCCCTTCCAAGATTGTAATGTTGTCCTGGAATGCTTGCTCCATCACCCCAAGTCATCATGCCTTGATCCTGGTGTTCATCCTGCAAAACAAATAAAAAGAACATCATCAAAACACTTTGTAATATAAATTCCTTTTACTTACCTGATTTCCATGCTCCGATTTCCAAGGTTTGATTCATCATTTTCTCCATAAAACTTTGCTTTCTTCACAACCTTTCAACATTTGTGTGCTAGGGCGCATACCATCTTGATGCTTTAGTTTCACTTCATCTTCAAATTCTTCATGCCTTAGACAAATTTCATCCCATCTGAGCCTTAGGAAATTTTATCCCCCTTAGAAAATTTTATCATTCATAAGGTAGGCGTCCCTTTTTGAAATCCCAAACCAAGGCGTAGTTTATTCAAAATTTATTTCCCCAAATTCATAAAAATCTCCCCTTAGAAAAATATTTTACAACCTTATTATTCATGGGGGTATACGAAGGGGTACATTTAATTTTTCTCACCCTTGAAAAATATTTTTCATTAATGTTTATCTTAGGTGCATGTCTTATCTTTTCTCCCTTGGGCGCATCTGGCAAGGTCAACCTCCATTTTTCTCTGCCTTAGAAAATATTTTCAAACACCTCCCTATCTACCTTGGGCACATTTCACCCCTTGAGCTTCCATTCTGCCTGTCTTAGAAATTTTTCTTTTTTATTCAACTCATCTTGGGCGCATTTGAGTGTTGTTGCTTCTAGTGGAGGGCACATTAGAGGGGGTCCTCTTCCATTTCATGCATTAGACAACCTTTCTCCATCCAACTCCTACCTCTCAGGGCACATTTGAAGGGGTTTACTTTCATTTTCATTGCCTTAGATTTTTTTTCCTTATTCAATTCCTTCCTTGGGTGCATTTGAGAGGTGGACAAGCAATTTTTTACTGCCTTAGGAATTTTCCAGCCACCCTGATCTTGTTTGGGCGCATTCTTGGTGGCAGATTCCATTTTCCAACACTTAGACAAAAATCCATGTCATCCTTTCAACTTGGGTGCATTTGGGAGCCCTTGCTTCCAGTTTGAACACTTGAAATATTTTTAGCCATCATCTTGTCAAGGGCACATTCTAGGGGGGAAGCTTCAAGTTCTCCAACACTTAGAAATTTTCCAAATCATCTCCGCAACTTGGGTGCATTTCAAGGGGGTACCGCTAGTTTGTAACTTGGATTTTTTTCTCACCTCCTATCTAGTTTGGGCGCATTTCAAGGGAGGTACTGCCATTTCTTGTTACTTAGAAAATGTCTCATGGCCCTTTCTCCATGATGGCGCATTTGGGAGGTGATGTTCCCATTTTTGACTTGCATGCCCTGGGCATTTTTGCATTTGAGTGTTAAGTAAACTTTTGAAGGTGGCTCCTTGAGTACCTAGCCAATTTTAACAGGTTTGCCCTCACTTTCTATTTTTAGTAACCCTCTGATTCTCGAACCTTTGCAACTCTGCTTGACTTGAAATTTTGTTAACGTGATCCTCATGACCTAACTGTCTTGTTCATACTGGCCTTTCGTGCTGACTTGCTATTTTTAGCCCTGTTCTGGAGGTGACTTACTATAAATAGTAAGTACTTGGATTGTGCTCAAATTTCACCAGTAGACTCCTTGAAGGATGCCGATCGTGATGGGATACATCAGTTTTTCATTTTTCTCGAGTTTTACCCCTCATTTTAGGCATCAAAGCTGGAAACCCTAATCTGACTTGCATGTGCCTCAAATGACCTCCGTTTGACTCCGTTTCTGCTCTGGACTGCTCTGTTTGCGAAACTGAAGCTTTGGGGGCTGCTGGAGTGAACCTGCTAAAAATAGTAAGTGCCTGAAAAAGTGATCAACTAACTGCTAGATGTGTTTGCATGTCATATTGTCCGGAAGATGTCAAAAAACTCAAAAAAACCTAGAAAATTGGTCTGCATGTGGGTACTTGCTAAAAATAGTAAGTGCTTGAAAAGTGATCAACTTGACTTGCATGTTACATCATTGCGAAGCTCTCGAAAAGCCCATAAAGAATATCTAGACATGCACTGAAGAACCATACATGCAAACCCTAAAAATTGCCCATGAAGCTAGAACTACTAAAAAGTTATCATCTCAGCTTGCATGTTACATCATCGCGAAGCTCTCGAAAAACCCAGAAAGATTTTCCAGAC
>VDFB02353195.1:0-18603 GCA_007258455.2 Sequoia sempervirens
CATGTGCAGATTTGTTAGTTATGGCTAACATTGCTGGGGAAAGACAAAGACAAGAAGATGCTGGAAAGGATATCTGTGACAATGTTGGGCCAAGGGCAAAGGCAGTTATGAAGCAGTTTTCTCAGGCAGCACAAGCAGAAATGATGCGAGCAGCAGAAAAGGATGATCAGTATGCATCTTATGTTTATAATGCTTGCCATGATGCATTTCGCCATCTATTTGGTTTGTTCCACTTATCTACTTCATAGGGCTTATGTTATCACTTGGGCTTTAACATTCCTATTCATTCTTTAATGATTGCAACGTGTACATGTTGGGCTGGATCTTGTTTTGATGTTATACTGTATTGATCACCACATGCCGAAAAAAGAGTTAGTTGTTGTTATCTCTAGGTCTTCTTTGACTGTTTGTTAGTAACTTTCACTTGCTTTGCAGGCACAAGGCTTGCTGTGGCCTACCAGAATGAGGTTAGTGCAATTTTCAAGCAACTATTGTTTGTAAATTTTTGATCTCTGCTTGGAGATGGTGGCTGCTTTTGAAACTATGTAGTTCAATCCCAATAAATCATCACATAACTTGATACTGTAAAACACCAATTATATGAAATACTTTTGTACTTGCACACTTATTGCAAAAACTTATTAGTCAGCAAGATAGTTTTTGATTGGAAATAGGTTCACTTTTGTTATAAGATTTTCAATTATGAATTAAATGCTGGAGTGAGCTGCTCAGTAGGCTTCATTGGCTTGAAACTACATCGTTGAACCCAACAAATCATCACATAATTTGATACACTATGAAAATTTCAGTTATACGAAATATGAATCAGCTAGCGAGCTCTACAAAGAATGGTTCATAAGCATACCACTTGCCAAACTTTTACCAAATGAGGTAGCAAGCTAAGTGGGCTTGATTGTGGGGAAACTCTAGGGTAAAATGTGCTTGAGCCAGAGCATATTGGGATGGGTGAACTCCTGGAAAGTTCAGGTGTTTCACCCTTTTTAGCATCACCTAGATGCAATGAGTGCTTAGTGGATCATTTATGGTTATGAGAGATAGGTTCTAGTGAATCCAATAATCATAAAATATGGGTCAATGAAGTTTGACTTGAGACTACATGGTTGAATTCTATTAAATTATCACATAATTTGATAAGCATTGTGAAAATACCTATCATATGAAATACTTTTGTAACTATGCATATTTGCAGAAACATGTTCTATGCCATCATCAGAGTACTTGATTATAAAATAGGTTTGAATTTTATTAAAAGAATTTCATTAAGAATAAAATTATTCATAATGAAGATCTGGAAAACTACAATAGAAGATGCTAATCAATGGAGGTTTTCTTCAGCATTTACTTATTCATTTCTATCATGCTAATTCATGGTCATGTGCTTGTGATGCTTTCGTGGAGTTCTATGTTTTAATATGGTCATTCAATTGATGATTATTTGGAACAGTCAACATTGATGCAAAATATAGCCATACTATTTGTGATAAGTAGCTCTTAGCAGTACCCAACTGATACATGGACTTTTCATCTAAAAATAATGAATTTGGAATATATGGACAATAGGACATGCATTTTTGCCTAAGATAAGAACATACTGGTTGTAGGTAATATAAGATTGTCCTTAGTTATTGACAAATTCCAACAAAACCCCATCAATGAATCAGGAAAAGAAAATGCAGTAAGTGATGCCTTGTCTTGTAAACATATAACATGAATGGTCAAAGGAAACTTAAAAGATGAAATTAGAAGAGAGCAAACTAAAAATTAGATATGTCAAAGTATCAAGCATATATGAAAGAAAAATAACTCTGTACTAGGCTATACACTACAAAAATAGAATCTATCTATCTATCTTGTTGATTTAAAGATAGCTTCGGTCAGATATAAATGATGATTACATTCATGCATCATCATCATTTATATTTAACCAAACTGTTCTTAAAATATAAAACCATCAAATAAGTTATTCGAATTTCAGATGATGGATAAATCGAAATTCATTTTGTATGATTGCTGTTTGTTAAATACTCTCATAGTAGTCTAAGAATAACACCGAATTGTTTCGGTTGTTATGGGAGCCCACGCGCTCAAGGGACATGTCCTCTCATGAGACGCGTCTCTCCTTGAGGCGTGTCTCCCACATATAAATGAGACCTCTTTCCTTTATTTGCAGACATTGAAATCAATTAATGTTCTGCAATCAACACATTCAAATACAGAAGTACAAAATCTGACTTAGAATTATTTCACAGAATTCCATTCTTAGAATTTCCATAGGTCTTTTAGGATCCAGCTCTGATAAGATTTGATAACATTTACATGGTATCAGAGCCAAGTTGAGTGAATCCAAATCAAATCTAGATATCAGATTCTTAGAAAAATTCGTATTTTTGAAAAAAAATCGAATTCACATCACATTCTTCATAATGTCAAGTATGATCAGATTTGAAGATCATCTTGAGGGAGCAAACAACTTCACCTCATGGAAATTCAGAATCATGATGATTCTCAAAGAAAATAAGTTAGACTCATTTGTGAAGGAAAACAAGGGGGAACTAGAGGATGATCCTGCGAAAACTCAATGGATTGAGAATAATGAAAAAACCATAAAAATCTTAGTAGATGCAGTTAGGGACCACATTGTACCTATTCTAGCAAAACATGAAACTGCATATCTAATGTTCAAATCCCTTGAGAGCACCTATGAGATAAACAACACCTGTAGGACTCTTGCATTAAAGATGCAAATCAACAATGTCCAAATAAACAAAGGAGAAACCATTAATGCATACTTCATGAGGATCATTGATCTAAGGGATCAATTATCTACAATTGGATATCAAATTGATAGCAATGAGTTAACACTAATTGCACTAGGAGGTCTACCAAACTCATGGGAGCCATTTGTTCAAGGAATAAGTGCGAGATCTGAACTCCCCAAGTTTGATAGGCTAAGAACAAACTGCCTTCAAGAGGAAACAAGACTCTCAACAAAAGAAAACAAACAAAAACCCATAGATGAGGACATTCAAGTGCTCAACACATCATCTAATAAAAGGGGTAAGAAAAACTCTTACGGGAAAGGATCGTTTAAGAGAAAGAGAAATTCCCATGGAAAAGGATCATTCAAGAAGAGGAAAGACATCTCTCAAGTACAATGTTTTAGATGTGATCAATATGGGCACTATGCAATGAAGTGCCTTGACAGATCAAATCAACAAGCATCATTTGCTAAAGTAGGAAAGTCAAATTCAGACCATGATTCTGAGAAATTTGTATTCTATTCAGCCTTATCAAGTCAAGTATCTAACAATATCAACAACTGGGTGATTGATAGTGGCTCTTCAAGGCACATCACAGGGTTTAGAGAACACTTAGACACTATGACTGAAGAGACTGATGAAGAAGTAACAATTGGGGATGATTCTGCACATCAAGTAAAAGGGGTTGGAACTTGCTCCATCACATTGAAATATGGTCTCTCCTTCAACTCACTGGAGTTTTATTCGTACCTGGAATAAAGAGGAATCTAATATCCATCTCTGCTCTTGAAGACAATGGATATAGGGTTACATTTATGGATGGGAAAGTTCTGGCATGGCCTAAGAACTCAACTATAAAGAAAGCTCTAACCATAGGTGTAAGACAAGGTTATCTTTATAAACTATGCACTGAAGTCAAGCAAGCCCTTACTCTTGATACTTCTGATTCAAATGAAATTTGGCATAGAAGATTAGGACACCTTCATTTCCATGCCCTACCTTCCGTAGAAAAACTTGTAACAGGATTACCTAAGTTAAAACCAACTCATGAAGGAACTTGTAAAGGTTGTGCCCTAGGAAAGAATTCAAAGGGATCCTTTCACAACAGCTTGAGCAAAACCCAAAATGTTTTAGAATTGGTTTACAGTTGCATGGACCCATGTCATTGCCCTCAAAGCTGAGGAGCTTCCCATACTATCCATTACTCATTGCCTTAGATGACTTCTCTAGGAGACTGGGATCCTTGCAGTGTAAGAGTCGAAATGAAATGCCAAGGTTCAAGGTTCGAGCTCTTGCAGAACTTCTCACAGGAAAGAAAATAAAATTCCCCCCAAGGATGAAACAATGGGAAGAATGTATAAATCTTTAAGAATTCTGCATGAATCTTGGGATTAAAGAGGGGTTTGATAACCACCACAACCCTCAACAAAATGGGGTTCTTTGAAAGAAAAATTGAACCATTGTAGAGAAATTTTAAAAAACAATGTTGCTTAGGCAGGCAGAAACTCAAATTACAGTGAGAAGCCTCTGGGCTTGCTAACCACATCCAAAATAGATATATAGAACAATGAATAAACAAGGCACCACGAAGAAGCATTTTAAGCGTAAAACACGTGTAGTCACTTGAGGATCTTTGAGTTTGCTAATTCTATGTGGCACCCAAAGAGAAAGAGATTCAAACTAGGGTATACGGAAGAAGGTGTTTGTGGGATATAGTGAGAGAACCTCCAAAGCCACTGGGTTTTCCTTACAGGAGAACAAATTGAATTAGGCCCCGAGAGATGCCTGTCTTTGGAAGAGACATTTTGCATTCAAAGAGCAAAAGAAGTTCAAATGAGATAGAAACTTATTCACCTAGAATCTTATACGAGGATTCTACCCCTGAGACTGAGAGGGAGCATCCTGAGGAAATGCCACATGAAATTCCTTCTACTTCAGATGAGAATACAAATTTCAACGGCAGGAAGAGGCCACTTTGGGCTAGAAAGATGATCAAAGAAAGAATCATACGACTTAAAGGCGTTTAGGAGGTAAAAGGAGACCCAAATGGACCTCAAGCTATATTTAACAACAGAGAGCGACATCATAAATTCCAGAACCCACGGTGTTTTGGGGCCTTCAGACATCAAGTATGGAAGGATGCAATGACGGAAGAGTATCAGTCCATTCTAAAAAATTATGTATGGGATATAGTGCCTAGACCAAAAGCGAAATCTATTGTCTCTTCTAAATGGCTCTTCAAAATCAAACATGCTGCTGATGGCAGTATAGAAAAACCATAGGCAGCGATTTTAGCAAGGAGGTTTTCGGAAAAGGAGCATTGATTATGGAAGAAACGGCCCCTTTCACTGTTGCCATTGCATCCATGAAGAGCTGATGGCCATTCGGCTGGGCTGGAAGATCCCACCAAATGGATGAAGCTGCCTTCTAAATGGAACCATTTGAAGGAGGAAGTCTATCTAGAATAGCCAGAAGGGTTTCAGTATGAAACTGACTCACATATGTAAGACTGAGAAAACCGCTGTATGGACTTAAGCGGGCTCCTGGGAGCTGGTATGAAAGAATTGACGATACCTCTTAGGACTGGATTCTCAAGAATGATGCAGACTAAATCCTTTACTTCAAAAGGTAATTAAAAGATTGATATATATTATCATTATTTATATGTGACCTAAATGCCGGAAGATCACCTCATTGCTCAAGGAAAGAAGGATCCAACTTCAGAATTTGACATGAAAGACTTGGGCATTTTACACTACTTTCTAGGTTTGGAAGTCTGGTAGAAACTAGATGGCATCATACTAAACTAAGGAAAGTATACTATTGATATGAAGAGATTTGGAATGTTGGATTGTAGACCGATGTCTACACTATGGAAATAACCTTCTGGCCAGAAAGAAGCAGCAGCAGAATCCAAGTGTACAGATTCAACCCTATATAGACAAATGATTGGATCTTTGATGTACCTGGTTAACACCAGACTTGATATTTGCTATGCAGTGAATGCTCTAAGCCAGTTCATGTGTGAGCCAAAGGAAATTCACCTTATGGTTGTGAAACATATTTTGAGATACCTTCAAGGCACTATTGGATATGGTCTTCTTTACAAAAATAATCAACTAGATCTACATGGATACTCTGATTCAGATTGGGTTGGAAGTGTAACTGATCGGAAAAGCACATCAGGATGTTGCTTCAGTTTGGGATCGGCTATGATCTCTTGGATCTGCAGAAAACAGTCTTCAGTAGCTCAAAGCTCGACAGAAGTTGAATACATTGCAGCCTCTATGGGGGCAAGAGAAGCAGTATGGCTCCGGAAATTGCTTGTGGGACTCTTTAGTGAGCCCTTGAATGCTACCATCATTCATTGTGATAATTAGAGTTGCATCAAACTCTCTGTAAATCCAGCATTCCATGATAGATCTAAGCACATTGAGATCCCCTACCATTATGTAAGAGACATGGTAGAAAGGAATGTGATTTAGTTGGAGTATATTAGTACAAATGATCAAACAGCAGACATTCTCACCAAACCTCTCTCCCGAATCAAGGTTGAACACTTCTGGAAGAAGCTTGGTATGATTGAAATGTAATTTGATACTATGTTTGAAATTCAAAATTGTTTAGAAGTTGTACTAATGTATTTAAAGATGTTTAATGTGTAAACTCTTTTGTCATGTGTGTAACTCCATGACCTTATGGGCTCGCTCCCCCTGTGTACATTATTGAAAGGTGACAATCTTTCTAATAATGAACACTTGTATGTGACATTGTAAAGTGACGACTCTACAATGATGAGTTGAACTATCATGATAGATATCATGTGACTTGATATCTGTGGACATGTCATGATAGTATCTCTTGGACACTTTGATGGATATCATGGGACTTGATGTCATTTGAAGATCATTGTGATCCTTAAGAGATAATCATGGTGGATAACTATATATATCTGTGAATATGCCATGAATCATTATGGTAGACATCATGTGACTTGATGTCAGTGCAAATACCATAATGAAGATGTGATTATGAAGAATCTCATGTGACTTGACAATCTTGAGAAAACATATCATATCTTCGATATCATGTGTGAAGGTGATATCTCCACTTATTTGATTTGGAATATCTTCCCTAGCTAAGAGGGAGTGTTGATTTAAAAATAGCTTCGGTCAGATATAAATGATGATTGCATTCATGCATCATCATCATTTATATTTAACCAAACTGTTCTTAAAATATAAAACCATCAAATAAGTTATTCGAATTTCAAATGATGGATAAATCGAAATTCATTTTGTATGATTGCTGTTTGTTAAATACTCTCATAGTAGTCTAAGAATAACACCGAATTGTTTCGGTTGTTATGGGAGCCTGCGCGCTCAAGGGACACGTCCCATGAGCGGACGTGTCTCCACTTTGTGGAGACACGTCCTCTCATGAGACGCGTCTCTCCTTGAGGCGTGTCTCCCACATATAAATGAGACCTCTTTCCTTTATTTGCAGACATCGAAATCAATTAATGTTCTGCAATCAACACATTCAAATACAGAAGCACAAAATCTGACTTAGAATTATTTCACAGAATTCCAGTCTTAGAATTTCCATAGGTCTTTTAGGATCCAGCTCTGATAAGATTTGATAACATTTACATATCTATCTATCTATCTACACATAACTTTTGCCATACTTGACAAGAAGTAGAATCTATCTATCTATCTATATAGATTGTCACTTGTTTAGCCCCTACATTTAAATGAAATGATCAAATTTTGATAGTTGATAGCTACCTTCTCTTGTGGGATGACTAAATGGCATCTAATCTCACAACTTCTATATTTGCTAAAGATATGTAGTGTTAAGAGACCTTGGACCAAAAAAGTTGTTGTTTGACATGCCCACTTCTATTGGTGTTAACTTACCAAACTAGGAAAATCGAAATATGACATGAATTCAAAAAATAAATTTAAGCATTTGCTTTCCTATCTATAGGGCAGGGCAAGCTCTCTTCTTTACACATTCTAACGTTTTGAGAAAGTCAGCAAAAATACAAGCTAGTTTCTTACATCATTTATTCATTCTCTTCTTGTTGATTCAAACATGAAATGCACTAACAAGTGCACATAAAAACAATTTTTTATTCATAGAAGCTTTTGCTCTTTTGGATCCCAAGTTTTACAATTTAAACTTAAGAGCAAGCTTTTTGTTTTGGTAGTGTCTTTTGATATTAGGTTTAATGTCATGAAGTGTCATGTCCGTGAAATTGTAATGCTAAATATGAGATATTGAAATACAAATAACAAAATTGAATATGATATCAAAATATAAATATAAGCAATTGCCATTTAAACATCATTATTATAACTATAATTATCAAGATAATATTATAATTCTAAATACAAATAATTACCATTTAAATATTAGAATCCTAAATATTATTTGTAAATATGGACAACTTAAATATCATTAAATAATGTAATATATGAATATATTACAATTTATTATTTATAATTTAAATGAAAACCAATATAAAAATAACTATAGTCATATTGAAGTGATTGCATTAAATAAATAAATTGATATATATTTAAGTGGCTGACCCATGAAGAAAGAAAACCTCTCCCCTTCATACACACTGGTCGACCATTAAACATCAGTAGTGCTGGATTTATTTAAAGAGTCACCACATATACTAAGCCGACCATATATATTAAATTGCCCAAGCTGATACAATAAACAACGAGCTAATTTGAAAAGGGGGCGATGGGATTTAAGATAACAAAGGGGGCGATGGGATTTAAGATAACAAAAGGTGCGATTTACTAAAGTCAGGTTTTAAAGGATAAAGCCTATCGCATGATTTCAAAGGATACAATCATTCAAACAGACATACTCCTCATAAAGGATGCATCCCTTGGCATATAGAGGTATAAATATAAAGAAAAGAATATCTAAACATATTCGAATGCAGGGAGGAATAAAGTCAGAAATATAGAATATAAAGTTAGAGATATATGAATATATTTTGAACAAAAGGAAATGTTAGCCATCATTGTCTTTAGTTGTAGTCGGCTGTAGTTGGCTATAGCATAGTCGGCCGTAGTTGGCCAGTTACTTATGTTTAATAAAACCATACTTCTAGTGTGAATAATTAATGTAATAAATGTCATGTGTTTACTCAGGTGATTAAGTCTTGATTGGTAGTCAAGGGGTTGTTATGAAATGTCACGACAATTGGTTGCTCAATCACTGCCGAGCGTTATATGTACTAAGTCATTGTAGTCGGGAATACATTATTGATGGTACTGTTGACATCCATATGATTGTACATGTTGATACTTACTGTTGGAAATGAATAGAAACATTCCTTACTTCAAGCATCTTGTGTTCTCATATATGTTGTACTTTCCTATGTTTTGTACATAATTTAGTTTACTTCCGTAGTACGTTGAAATGCACCCTGTGAAGTAAACATTTGGCGCTGTTGCCTATGTGTACCAAGGAAATCACTTGCCAGTAAGATGGCAGTGTAATGGGTCGATTGATGGAAGAGCCTGCAGAAACTAATGAAGAAAGGGAAGACGAGTTGACACAAGATTTGGTGAATATGTGGGATATCACTAAGAGACCACGTACAGAGGGAGGCTCTTAGGCGAGAGATCCCTTAGGCGGTCATTTGGGATAGATTGCAAGTAAACGACAAGGTTGAACATCTTCTCAACCGTTTGCCAAGATTGCTGGCCTGTCATTTCATCATCCTACAGGACCTTCGAGCGGAGAGCGACTAGGAACGTTGAAGGCAACAAATATTGCAGCGGTACAAAGAGTGAACCAAACGGGAAGAGGAGGAACGAGATGCTAGCCGGAGACGCACTCCCGACAACCAATGATCGCGTGAACAACCTTTAATGCCTGTATAGCCTAACAAGGACAAGAACCGAGTACCAATCGGGCACGAAACTCAAGAGGAGAAGGTTCGGCAATTACTCAGGCTATAGGAGCAAGAAAATCGACAACGAAGACTAAGACAAATTGATAAAGAATTTAATGAAGAGCTAATTGAAATAAACCAAAGCATTAGAAGAGCACATGAAAATCTTGAGGAAATAGACCAATCCATCGGAAGAGCACATCAAAATTTTGTTGAAGGAAGGAACAAAGAACCCTTCAGTACACCGTACGACAAAAGATACAAAATTTCATGACAATGAAAAATGAATTAAGTGAAGAGCTCGACAGTAGCATCTGACGCATTTGAGAGTTGTCCATATCGGATGATGACGAAGGGTTGAGGACTGGAAGATCTGAACCCAAGACCCCAAGGTAGAGGGAGTACTAGAGCGAACCCCACGAGACTCAAGGTTTTGAGGATGTTGATAGAAGATGTGGGAGAGACTCGTACGTGGCTGAGAGTGCAAGTGACACACCAGGATGTAGTGGGAGACCCAGTCCAGTCAGGTCCAACACACAAGGAGGGCATCGGGGAAGGATGGTGACTTCGCCAATCGAGTGGCAGAAATTGTTGAAGTTTACGGGGAACAGGTCAGAAGATCTAGTACGCCATTACAAAACATGCGAAACAATTTGGGTAGCCAACGGACAGGATGGTCCGGATTATTGGCTGAAAGCATTCCCAACAACACTGAGAGATAGTACCATTGATTGGTACTCAGAATTGGACCAAGTACACAAGGCATCATGGAGATTACTTAAGCAAGCATTGCAAGATGAGTTCAAACTCTTGAGGAATGATAGTGAGATTGTAGCGAAGATCTACAATACAAAGCAAGGGAAGCACGAGAGCGTTGGTACCTATAATTGGAGGCTGAAAGATTTGTTGGGAAAATTGGAAGCCCTGTCGGCTGAAGGGCTAAAGAAACAGTGGTTTATCGAAGGCTTGCTTTTGTTGCTAAGGAAGAAGATGAAAGTCATACCTCCATCATCGTACGCTAAGGCGTACAATCGAGCGATGGATATAGAGAGCAAAAATAAAACATCCTCCTGAGGGAAAAGGAAGACGGACGACAAGGAGAGTACAGACAATAGTGACGAAGAGTCAAAAACGGTTCAAGCACTCTAGAAGGATATGCTAAGAATGATGAAAGAACTAAAGGTTGATAAGGAGAGCATGAAGGAGGCCAAAGAACTGTGGTGTACGGACTGCAATGGAGGTCACACGAAGGCAAATTGTCCGAAGAAGTTATTTTGCGATATCTACCAAGTGATGGGACATTTCGTCAAGGAATGCCCATACAACTTAAAAGTCGGAAGTGCACAAGTACTCTTCGCGCAGGGAGAATTATCAACATCGTTGAACACACCATCAAAATCCCAGAACAATTCCAATGCGTCCCCCAGAGGGTACCGAAATAACCGAAGTAGCAACAATAGTACCTCGTGAAGTAAGATACAGTATGATGGCAAAGGAAGGCCCATGATCCAATGTCGGAAGTGTAGCGAATGGGGCCACTTCGCAAGGGACTACCAGAATGGTCAAGGTTCGGGAGGAAGATTGTGTAATTGGTGTGGACCAGGTGACCATAAAGATAATGAATGCCCCAAGCAGAAGGGTATCCATATGCTGGAAGTAGAAGAACAAGAGGTATTGGCGATCACTAGAGTGCAAGCAAAGAAGGCAACCTACCTAGATCCACGTACGGAAAAACAAAGGATGAAGGAAGCAAAAGCCGAAGTGGAACTGGTGATGTCAAAGGAAAACAAAACACCTTTGGAGAAACCAGGAACCTCTTGGCGGTCGGAGGCGGAAACCAACAACGTATGGTAGGTACTGCAGACCACTGTACCGATGAAAGTAACGAACCTTCTCTAGACTTTGCCACAGTTGGGACTGACAATGAAAAATGTCGTCGGGGATGGCAAGCAGCTGCGATTAGAGGATGGAAGGCAAGAAGTGGTACCAAAACCGCCACCGTACGGTGAACAAACCATTGACCCCGTACTATTGACAACAAACATTGGGAAGATGCCAACGGTTGTTTAGATGGAGATCAAAGGGAATATTTTGACAAATACTATCATCGACGGAGCATCGGGAGTCAACGTACTACCTGAAGACACATAGAAGAGTCTCAAGAAGCCAACACTTTGGCCATCGACATTCCAACTTGTCAGTGCCGATCAACATGGCATCAAATCGTTGGGAACGCTGATGGCGCAAAAGGTGGTGATCGGAACACAACCATTCCTATTGAACTTCATAGTCATTCCATTACAGAGGAAGGCGTACGATGTGTTGCTTGGACGAGGGTGGTTGGTGGCAACCAAGGCGAATCATAATTGGAAAAGAAACACGCTATCCATAGAGAGCAATAGAAGGAAGTATGTGATTGACTTGAGAAATCAAATGGTGAGTGAAGAACTGGCATTAGACTCTGAATCGGAGAAAGGAGGTGAAATGGAGGAAGGAGGAACCATAGAGCCGAATGACGAAGGAATTCTAGACCTCCAGGAGTGCTCGAAAGATGAGACAAATTCCTTGAGTGGATTATTCCACTTGCAAATGGAGGATTACGAAGTTTTTCAACAAGATTGCAATATGCTACAAGTCAAAGAGGAAGGGATGGGGGAGGACGAAGCATCAACAAGCCAACCGTTCCCTCCAGCATATTGAGAATATAAAGGAGTGGCCAAAGTGGACGACACACCAACACATCACTTCGAAGGGGATAAAGTCATCAAGTACGAGGAACCAAATATAAAGGTCAACCTAGGGGAAGAAGGTAATCCCCGTACGATCCTAGTGGGAGATGACTGGAACCTCGTACTGAAAACAACCTCCTTTAAAATCTTCATGGAGTACAAGGACACCTTCGCATGGATGTACAAGGACAAGAAAGGTGTACCTCCGGAGTTGTTCGTACACCGAATTCCACTTGTACTCGGAGCACAACCCGTACGGAAAAGACCGTACCAGATGAACAAAAATTATGTAGCGAAGGTGCAACAGGAAATTGAAAAAATGCTGGAGGCTGGAATTATATTTAAGGTTGAAGTGAGTGACTGGGTGTCACCAATAGTGATATCTCTCAAGGAGTCTGAACAAATCGGAATATGCGTAGACTTTCAAAGCCTCAATGTGGTGACGATAAAGGATCCCTTTCCGATCCCATTCATTGATTCAATCTTGGAGGAAGTGGCCAGGCACGAGATGTATTCATTCCTTGATGGGTTTTCAGGATATAACCAAATAAGCATTGCCGAGGAGGACAAACTCAAGACACCCTTCGTGGTGGAGGATGAAGTGTATGTGTACAACAGGATGCCTTTCGGTCTGTGCAACGCTCCGACAACCTTCCAACGGATCATATTGAATGTATTTGATAAGATGCCTGTGGGGAATTTCAAGGCGTTCCTCGATGACTGGTCCATTTTCAGTAATAAGCAAACACACTTGAAGGCCCTCCAAGAATGTATGTAACGATGCAGAGCAGCTCGATTGGCACTCAACCCCAAGAAATGCCGGTTCATGGTACCTCAAGGAAAACTTCTCGGACACATTGTCTGTAAGGAAGGATTGAAGACTGATTTAGACAAAATTCGGGTGATCGTACAGAAGGAAACTCCACAGAATGTCATCAGAGTGAAATCATTCCTTGGTCATGTGGGATATTATAGAAGATTCATAAAGAATTTTGCCCAGATCTCGTACCCGTTGGACATACTTACAAGGAAGGGGCAACCTTTCGAATGGATGGAGGCACAAGAAGCGATATTCCAAGAATTGAAGGTATGACTAATCAGTTCGCCTATCTTGGCGTACCCGGATTGGGACAAGGAATTTCATGTGTATGTAGATGCTTTGAAATTTGCTGTCGGAACAACACTGACATAGGTGGGTGTTCAAGGACTAGACCATCTGGTGTACTTCACTAGTCGGCTATTGTCCAGAGCGGAGAGGAATTACAGTACGACAGAGAGGGAAGCTCTGGGAATGGTGTATGCCGTGCAGAAGTTCAGGCACTATCTATTGGCAACTCCCTCCACGTTTTATGTGGATCATCATGCATTGATGTACCTAGTGAACAAGCTAATCATTCAAGGAAGGGTAAGCAAATGGCTACTAATCCTATAGGAATTCACATTCACCATCATCGTACGGTTGGGGAAGAGTCACATCATCGCCGACCAACTGTCAAGCGTACGGTCTGGCGAACCACCTGACGACGTGAATGAAGATTTTCCTGATGCACACTTATTCCAAATAGCGGCTCTACCCCCATGGTACGAGAAGATCGAGGAATACTTATCCACCTCATCATTCTTGAAGGACATGCCACCAACAGAATAGCGTAAACTGGTGTTGAAGAGTAAAACATTCCAACTCATAAAAAAGTTGCTCTATAAGATGGGACTTGATCAAGTACTCTGACGGTGTGTGATGGAGGAAGAAATCCCAAGGGTACTGAAAGAAGCACTTGAAGGATTGGTAGGACACATGGGCCCTGACGCCACAACGAGAAAAGTTTTATTGCTAGGACTTTGGTGGCCGACAATACACACTAACACACGAGAATGGGTTGTAGGATGTGACACTTGCCAGAGGGTTGGTAAACCATTGAAGCGAGACTTCATGCCGCTCTTCCTGTTGTAGCCTTAAGAGTTGTTTGAACGATGGGGGTTGGACTTCATCGGGCCATTGAAGGTCAGTCAAATGTATTGATGCCGATGCATTGTTGTCGCCATGGAGTACCCGACGAAGTGGGTGGAGGCCAAAGCATTGCCGGACAAGACTGCAGTCAATATGACCAAATTCATGTATGAGCAAATTGTCACAAGGTACGGGATACCAATTCAGATTACGAGTGATCGGGGAGGTCACTTCGTGAATCACCCAATCTATTTTCCACTACAATCCTTAGACTCGGTACTAGGTACTCGGTCGATACTACAACTTCCTACCCGTACATCAATTGGAAGGGTGTATGGCCGGTTGTTACTTTGTAAATCATACGGTATGCCCATAGCACGGTTGGTAGTTGTTCCTCCCAACCTGCCTCCTCGATGTCGTAGGATTTGTGGATGACTGATACAATTATTTTGTTAGTTGACTCCGCCTGACCATTTGCTCTTGGAAAGCACGGGCTGGAAAGATTGTGTAGGATCTTGAACTCCAATATCATTAGTCGTATGACGTGAACACAGAGAGTTTGAAGGAAAGATTATTTCAATTGAACAAGCTGGACGAATGACGAGTAATGGCTCAGTGGGCGATGGAGGTACACCAGAACCGGTGGAAGTTTTGGCATGACAATCATCTCCAGTAGGCAAACTTTCAGTCGGGACAATTAGTGTTGAAATACAATGGTTGTAACGAACTCAAGCCGGGTAAGTTTAAAATCAGGTGGCTGGGACCATTTTGGATCCACGAGATTGGAGAAAATGGAGTAGTAAAATTAGCAAGACTAGACGACACTGTGTTGAAAGATCCGGTGAACAGGTTGAAGTTGAAAATTTATGAAGGAACTTGTGCAAGTAAATATATTGGGATACGCAACCAGAGAAGATTGGCTGGTACAGAAGGATGAAGCCAATAAGGAACAAGACTGGGGTCTAGGAGGTAGCAGATACGTTGCCGAAGAAGACTAGGCCGCATCAGGTAGAGATAAGATTATTGAAGAGAGGCTGGCAGAGAACAAAGTTGAAGGCATTGCAGTTCTTCGGGTGCACAAGCATCTAACGAATGCAATGTTCGAAACACCCGCCCTATGGCGATGGATAGGGGGGCACTAGAGTTTTTAGGCCCTGTACTAAGGCATAAGAAGGGGATACCTCGCCAAGGAATTGGATGTCGATGCCCAAAGAAAGAAAGAAGAGCAAATGGCGAAGGAACGAAGGGAGCGCCAACTGAGTGACATCGATGAAGAGGACAAAGAATGGTGGAGTGATGAGCAGTGGAACACGTATGTTGAAAAGATTGGCCCATGCTTGAAGACCGTAATAATGATTGAAGACATGTTTGTGCCACACGTCGATGGCTACACGAAATACCTGTTGAAGCAAATGAGAATGGACACAAGGAAAGTGCCGAAGGTGATGGGGGTGACAACGGCTGATGGACTGTGGAGGGTGATATCGAACCCAGCTGGGTCGCTGATAGTGGAAGGAGAAGACGTACCGTGGTACCAGTAGTACGAAGGAAGATATGTCAACGACAGCTTTGTTGTACCCAAAACCAAAATTTTTGCTTCACTAAGGCATTTTGCTTAACTAAGGCATTTTGCTTAATTGAGTCTTAACCTTGTTAAAGTGATGTCAGAAGGTCGTTTTTGGGGTTTTCAAATATGGAGTTGGTGTCAGTGTAATGTCAATCTGTTACTAAAGTAATTCAAGGAAAATGAAAATCTGAACTGAAATCACCAAAATTTTCTATCTCTGGAGAAGGGAGCACATTCTCAAATGGGCGCCCTATCTTTTAGGGGTCCAGATCCTGTTTTTAGGGTTTGTCACCTTCAGCAGACATTTGTCCGGCATCACGCTAGCTTCGCAGTGAGCTATCAAGCCTGTCAAACGGACCTGTTTCAAGCAAGTTGTGGAAGATATAGCGCAAAACAAGGCGAAAGCGAGAATTGGCTAAAACTGGAGAAAAGCGCAGCTTTTGGAAAAGGCGCCCATCTTTTTGAGGTGCCAGATGAAGGATTTTGACTGAATGCCATCCAAGATGTTTATCTCACTTTTGTTCAAGCTTCGCGACGCATCCGTTAGTGGGTGAATCTGAGTTGCTGAAGTCAGTGAACCGGAGGTCGAACATAGGGTCAAATCTTAGTCAGAATATCGAAAGGAAAGAGCAAAAGAGCACATTTTGAGAAGGGCGCTTGAGCTTTTGAGATCTTTAATGCTTTCTTTTTGATGATTTCAGATATTCAATGTGTCCGTGTTACGCTCAGCTTTCCGTTGCCTGTCTCCGTCAGATCAGAAGATGTCTCAGCAGCTTGCAGTCAGGGTTTTAATGTTATTTTGGTCAGTTCCAAATTTGACTAAGTCTGGTGGTAAAAAGAGCAACTTTTGAAAAAGGTGCCCTTGATTTTCACCCTTCAGATGATGTTTTCTGGAAAAGTGTGCCTTTGCAGCTGTCGTGCAGAATGAGGTCAGCTCCGCGGTGAACCTGTGATCCAGTCCTGAAAGTTGGTAAATCAGAAGTTATGAAGGATTTATTTTTCCCTTCGTTCGAAATGCAAAAGTCAAAATTTGACTAAGTCTGAGGAAAAGCGCAGCTTTTGAAAAGGACGCTTGGATTTTTGGGCCTTCAGATGTCAGTTTTATGGTTTCCAGTCTCAAGATATCTTTTGATCAGTTCTTACTTTAGTTTCCTGGTAATGCAACTGCCGCCTACCAATTGAGTAGTCACAACCAAAGGTTTAGGATGAACAGGTCCTTGGCATAGCCTAAATTTTCATGAAATTTGGCTAAGTCCGAATTCCTACTTTAAGAGTTCAAAGTTGGATTTCAAAGAGAGTTGAATTTCACTTCTAACCGAGTTCTCAATCGCAGCTAGACTAAATCAAACGTTTTTTGGGTTGTCATCTTCAGTTCGTATATTGGCATGTTGAGTAATCTTTCAGTTCGCATGTCGAGTTAACTAGTTTGCATGTTCAGTTAACTATCTTGCATGTTGAGTTAACTTGATTGCATGTCCACTTAACTGAAGATTATCAGTAAATGTCAACTGAAGTTCACATGCATGGCGAATTTGGTTGCAATTGTGAAGTTTTTAGTGAAGATGACGCTTCATTGAGTGTCAACTGAAGTTCTAGAAGGGACGGCATGAATGGTGAAGCATTAATTTGTGAAGTATGGCGCATGAAGTTGTTAACTTCAGTTCTCAAAAGGGTCGCCATGTTTAGATATTTTTGATGAAGCATTAATTAGTGAAGCTACGCCCTTTACAAGGAATGACAACTGAAGTTCCAAAAGGGTTGTTATTTTTAGAATTAAATTGAAGCATAAGTGTGAAGTTGGCGCACTTCTTGAAGGCCAACTGAAGATTGAAAAGGGTCGCTATTTTTAGAATGTTTATTGCATGAATATGGCGAGTTTCTTATGGCTAACTTTAGTTATCAAAAGGGACGCCTTAGTTTAAGTTTGTGAATCTAAAGCAAGTGTGAAGGATGGCGAACTTAATATGAAGTGCTAACTGAAGTCAAAGTCACATGAAATTGTTAACTGAAGACTTGAAAGGAAAACCCTAATGCATGGCGCTTTAATTAGCATATTTGAGTTTCAGTTAACTGGAATGAGGTCCAATCAGAAGCCAAGCGCACTTTTCATGGATTCCTTGCCTAGTGCGAATTTCAATGATGAAAATCTATATATTTCAGCAATGGTGTCCATTATTTCATCATCTTTAGCTCTGAAGTTCTTATTCTTCTTGAGTGACCAGCAAGTTGAAGGTGTTACAGGTGTCCGAATTCAGCGTTCTTCATAGCAACGAGTTCAGATTGTTCAGAGGAAGGCGATTCTAGACTTTATTTTCTCTTTGCATGCAGGTTTCATCAAGTTCCGTGAAGAAGGTGGTGATTTCTTCGGCGTACAAGCAAAACTTCTATCTTCCTCGGCCTTATTTCTTCTATTTCTCACCTTAGGTACTTTCTTCGCATGCCAGAGTAATTTAACACATATTCAGAATCTGATCATCTGGGTTCTTATATTTCAGCATTTGCAACAAGACCCACTTCTTAGATTTTTTCGAGAAAATTGCCCCGTAGTCTTCATTCTGAAGCTCTGAGCCTTTTTCCGAGAATCTCTTTGCATGTGGGCTTAAATCACATTTTTTCGAGAATCCAGCTATCTAGGTTTGTTCATAATT
>VDFB02353196.1:0-51595 GCA_007258455.2 Sequoia sempervirens
TTTTACTCAACCATGAAACTAATCTTCTACCAAGAAAGAAAGCACCACCACTAGTACTCTTTCAGTCATCTACACATCTAGCCCAGTCAGCATCAGTATAAGCACTCAGGGTGAAATCATCACTCTTAGGATACCATAATCCATAATCAAGTGTACCTTTAAGATATCTAAATATCCTCTCATCTGTCCCTTCCAATCATTGTATTCAATTCCATCGAACATAGGGATCACCAACTTATGCGCCATTGAATCTTCCCTGAGCAGTTAAGCTCTACACCAAGGAACTAAGGCTCTAATACCAATTGTTAAACAGACACAAGACAACTGAGAGGGGGGTGAATTAATTCTCACAAAATTCAAACTTGAAAACTTCAACACTTATCAATTCCACAACCACACTATTATGTTATTAAAAGCATGAAACACAAATAATAGTAAGTAAATCAACACAATAAACACCAGATTTTTACATGGAAAACCCAATAAGGGAAAAACCACGGTGACAGTTAACTCACAATATAAATATATCATAAAACTAAATATATAGGGTCGCTACCAAGGGCTCACTGTCCAAGTACAAAGGCTCACTGCCTGCAGAAAGGACTCACTGTCCAACAGGGAGGCTCACTACCTACAGATACAAAAGAGAACAAAAGATCCACCACAACAATTAACACACATCTGCAGCTTTCAATAAGAATTGCATAAACCTTTAGCTCACTTCCTTAGGAATCCAACACAAAGAAGAATCATTGTCTCAACTCACTCACACACTTTTACTCTTATAATTTGTGGCTCACTTTCGTCACTTGGCTTCACAATTCGACTTGCTTTTATACCATCCTCAACCTTAGAAACTTTCTCCAAGGTCGGCCACAAATACCTCATTTCATAAATTCAAATTAGGTCGGCAACTCAACATTCTCGTGGTGGAAAGAAATGAGAGTGGACCAATAAAACATTTTTCAAGATCAAAAAAATAATATCTTGAATCAACCACTCGCTTCCTTAATTAAATTTTATTCTTCAAATGAAGTGTAAACACCAGGTCAGCCAAACCTAATGAAAACACAAAGGAATATTGATATACACGCTTCCCAATAAGATGACTCGCAGACTCTATAACACGCTTCATTATGCACAAGAATACATCTCAGATTTCTTCAGATACATCCACAACAAATGCAATGTGCTTCAAACTCTAAACACCTTTCACCAGTCCATCCAGACTGTGCAAACTCATACTGAAACACTGAAACATGACTTCTGGATCACCAAACTTCAACCTTCTTTGCCAAAACCCAGAGAACACCATCTCAAGACATATCCCAGATCCGCAAGATCTTAAACAAAACAACAAAGGACTACAGAGCAGAAACATTTCTCTCAATCCATAGAAGATCAACTTTGTCAAAAAAATTCACACTGGTAAACGTAACTTTCATGTACTATCACACCGGAAGCTAAAACTCATGATATATTACCACAAGATCACCATTATCAAATCTTCAATCCGCACAAGCATGGGATCAACACAGGAGAAACGTGGAGCACATTTTGAACACATTCATCACTCTGACTTCTCTTCTTTATTAATTTTCTCAAAAGCACTTGGAAACTCATCACACCAACACATCTGCAACACTATAAAGATAAATCCATATACTCACAACATCTCAGCTATACATGTACAATCTACAACATATTGAACTGTGTTGACATCAATGACAATATTAATGACAAGACCACCAAAACTTGCTCATACTTGCAACACAATAATCTCATCAATATATTGAAAAATAAATGTAGCATAGGATCGAGATGGGATAGGATAGGTAAGTATGTATCAGCATACCTAATTAACCCATGACAAATCATATAATAGGGCAAATATATTTGCAAGCAACATTTAGAAAATTAAAACAAATTGTAAAAAAAAAAAATTATCAAATTGAAATGAATCCCGTGACAATTAGGAATTAAATTTTAAAATTGAAAGCATCTTAGCAAATAATAAAATTTTTAACTCACAATGGTCTACCAAGCATCATCAGGTATTTTACGTCTCACTACCTTCCATCTCCTAAGTTTGACCCACCCTACTTTTTCCACTCTCCACAAACCACTATGGATTGTAGAGCCTCCTACACCTCCAAGATCCTCTTTGCAAAATGAAATTGTTAGTATATTTAGTCTCAACTAGCTTAAGGAATTTTTTCTTTGAAAAAGACCTAAATAATGTAAATGATGTGTGGATGTGTAATATCCCCAATAGGATATGTCCTAAAATTTTCAATTTTTGCCCTAGATATTTTATTTACTTTTCTGCACTTTTCCAATTTAGTTTTCTACTCAAACCTTATGACTGAATTTTGATTTTTATTTTCAAAATGATAAACAATTGTAAGCATCCAATAAACGTATGCCAAACATATAGATATCATCAACTATGATAACAACCATGAAAATCAACCATCCAAGTACCAAACATAAGTCTAATAAATCTAATTTCTGATTAAAGGAGTTTGCTGCTACAAAACTAAATGTTTTGGACTGATTTTACAATGAATTGATGGGCTCAAACATGCCAAACATATGCCCATATTTCTTCTCTACAAATAAGACCTAATACTATGATTGTACATACCAAATATATATAAAAAATAGTCTTCAAATATCATACCTTAGATGGGCGAATTCCTCCTTGGCAAGCGCTTAGGGTTTGCTACTCCAAATATGCAAAATCACCCTCCAAGATGGGCGCTCAAGTTTGCTCCAAAGTGGCACTCTCAATTAGAGCAAAACCCTAATGCAATCTACTCACAAAATGCCACAATAATGCTGCTCTAAATCTGATCTTCGAATCTAATTATGCAATGATGCTCCAAACCTTCAAATGTCTCCAATGAAGTGCAATTATAACTACATCATGAGTTCTCCACAAGATGAGCTAGGGTTTCATCCAACTCACCACATTCACGAGGGTTTTTGTCCTTGGAATGAAACCCAACCAAAGTTGCAGCCAAAGAGAAGAATCTCCAAAATGAAAATAGGATATGAAGGGATGCCCAAATGACCTCAAATATTCTTATATTTATAGCCACCTTTTCCTGGCTGACCTCTTCAAGGCAACAATATTTATTTTATTTTTTTCTTTTCCTTTTTCTCCTCCAATCTTGGCTAACTCCAATAAAGTACTCTTATTTTATTTTATTTATTATTTGTTTTTTTAATTATATTATTTATATTTTAATATTATATAATATATATACTAGTGTTTAAAAACACTATTAAAAGAGTGAATTTAGGGTAGGAAAAAAGAGACATTGCAGGTGGTCACATAAATAATCTCTAGCTTCAACCACCATTATCTTCACCCTCTTATTTTTCCAATGTTTTCAAAGCATGAACACAACTTGGAGTCCAAAAATTATGTTTGCAAATGCTCTCAATCATCAAACAATCGAGCTTACAAACACAAACTAAATTATTTATCACCATTTGAAGACCCAACCTCCTCTATAGCCTCCTTCAAGATCTAAAACTAGTAATCTACATCTTTGCACTTCCCATAGCAAACAATAGCTCTAAAAATGTAGTCAATTGGACACAAAAAAATAATATTAACAAGTGGCCAATGTCACTCCACCCATCCATGAAATTGGAGTAACCCATCCGTTTGTCTCATGTCCATCAATAAATTAATTTTAAGATTGTTTGTAAAGAAGGGAGATATGCAATCTACATTTTATGGGGATTTGATGACTTGAATATGTCTTTGAAATATGGAGAGTATAACACATTAAATGATATGGCATATTCTCATGCATAAATATTCAACCACCCTGCCATTGTATTTCACCCCCAATCGTAGTGGCTTTCCTCTTCCCTTTATCACAAGTATAACCCTCAACTCCACTACTTTGTAGAGCAATAGATGACACATTGGAATACTCTGGAATAGATTCTACAGATATATCTTTTATTTTTACATCACTCTCCACAACCAATCTAACTATTTCAACCCTCTCTTCCAAAGTTATGTCACCACAAACCCTTACCCCATGTCCAGTCTCACCTAATAAATAGTGCCACCCTACTGTAACTCCCATGAAAATCAGTTTTACATATACGTCATGGCCAATATTTACTCCCACCTAAACTTTTGGATTGAGTTTTTCCCAATAGCGGCATATTGCAGCAAGGGCTTTGTAGGATTGAAAGGGCCTTCCAAATATTTGTTTACAACTGTTGAAGGGCGTATAAAAGGAGTTGGTGCAACCGTAGCAATGCTTGCTTTTTCCCAAGAATCCCTAGCACTTTGTTACTTCATCCATATTCATTTCTTCACTCCCCGTTTCATCATCACTGTTGCCACTCATTTTGATTAAACTTCAAGAAAATAGAACCTGAAATTTGAAATTTGAAAATTGTGACAAGGATAGCGAACTAAAATAAAACCTAAGATGTTTGACAGTAACAAACTAAAAATTTTGAAAAAAGTGCAGATAAATCATGAAGATGAGTATAACTTACCTCATAGATGCTGAAAGTGAATAAAATCTGCTTCTTTTGCCCTTCCTTTCTCTTCTTTCCTTCTAGTTTGTTTTTCTTCTCAGCTGTTCAAATCAGAAAATGTCAAAATAATAGTAGAGGGCTGAAAGTTGACATAGTTATGTTTTTAGAATTGCAAGAGGAGCGTGAGGACTTGTGGGGTCCCCACAACTTTATTTTTTAACTCAGTTTTTATTAATCTGACTACCATTTTTTTTAGTTTGTTGTTTTGGTTTTGATTTTCATTTCTGAGAGTAATTAATTTGGATTTTTGTGGACAGTTGAGACAGAGCAAGGTGACATTGTTGTCATTTCATTGACAAAATGTCATGTTCAATTTATATTTTAAGATTTGATTGCCCGTTGAGATGAATTTCAGTTGGTTTCCAGAGGGTTGATTATTGCAACAAAATAAACATTCATAATTCATCTTGTCAGGCGTGATCTCCCTATTGTTTCATTTATAAATTGACTTCAAAGAACTTAAGCAGCTTGCTGGCCTTTTTATTATCAATAACAGAAAGAAATAATAACAGAAAGAAATAAAAACAAACCTTGTTCCAGCGTAGAGAAGGGAATGGGAAGAGGCCTTGACAAGAACGAAGTGGTACTTGGAATAGAGGGAGACCTGTGCTGGAGGAAAGGGGAGAGGCAGCGACAGGGAATGGAAGAGGATGGGGGCGTGAGACAAGGTGAGGGTCAACGCAGCTAAGAAGAGGAAAGTTCAATAGGAAAAGAAAACCCAAGCGAAGAATTGATGGAATAGCCAGCGCAGAACAAAGGAAGAAGGGTCACGCATTATGTAGAATGCATGTAAACAAACGAACCAAATACCATACATCTGTAGAAGGGAGTAAGGGAGTGAGCAGGAGAGTAGAGTTAGTCTCGAGAAATAAGGAATGTACAGGGAAGAAAGGGAGGTATAGAAAAAAGGAAACAAACATTGATGAGTAGAGTTTGATGGTGATATAAGTGCACAAGTTGGAGTGTATGAACAGAGGAAACAGCAATCTTGAAGATCAAACAAGATTATTTTGATTGCAAAGTAATTGTATGCCTGTGAAACCTGGTTCACAATAACAAAATTGAAACTACAACAAAATTTTGTTTGTGTAAATTCAAATGGTTAAATGAGAATGTGTAATTAAATTTATATGGCTGCAAATTTCATCTATCTGATAAGATTGATGAAATTTGAACCGCGTTAGATGGCCAAGGGATGCCTCAGACATTCCCGGCTGTACCAGGAATGTAGGATCTTTGAATTTGTTGTTGCAGGCACAGAGCCCCAATTTGCAGGTTATCTGGGGATGGCCTGGTGTCCTTAAGTCCTAGGGATGCCCAGGGGGAATGGGAACACTAGTCTGGGAAGTGGGAACATGTCACTATGTAAAACTAATGAATAATTCTCTCAACAAAGGGGAAACATATGGCCCAGAGGTGGCAAACAGACTGCACATAGAATGTACTTATTTTATATTGATTATCGTTTACAATTCTTTTTGCTCATACGAGCATCAACATGAGACCAATATGAGCTCTTGCAAACACAACCATGAGATTACTAACAGCTCCTTTTGAGCAACCACACTAGAAACCACCTCTGGAAGGCCAAGAGTCACAATTTAGAGATCCACTTATTTAGAAACCACTTCCACATTAAAAGCCATCTATAGAAGACCAAGAGTCGCAACTTAGAATTCCATATTAGATGTCCCTTTGGGATTTGAACTTGGGTCTCCAAAATGAGAAATCAATGTTTTAACCAATTAAACTCAACCCCTTGGACTCATAGAATGTACTTGACAAACTAAAAATTCAGAATAATCAATATTGTTCTGGAATGTCAAACTTTTGTTCTTCATGATAACACCATGCCAAAATAACAGATATGATATTCAAAATTCCAGTGGGCAATAAAAAGCACAGGATTCTTAAAAGTAGAATCTTCTCAAATAATGCAGCAAAGTGATGGTTAATGAAAGCACCATTCTGATTCCAGATTAAGAAGGTTAGAAATATACCTGTTGTGGAACTCCTAGTACTCACATTTACGAGCGTCAATGACAAATTATGCTGTGGAACTCCTGATACTACATTTATGAGTGTCGCTGACAAATTACTTTATCATGTCAGGCTTTCAAACAGCAGCAATAATGTCCCACTTTCACTCGTACATCAGAAATGAAAAGCCATGAAGACTTCTAAAATGCCACATAACTACCCCTAGACCAACTTCAGTTATTAGAATAGGAAGGGCATCAGCACTGCAAAAATAAAATGATCATCTTGTAGCTCACACAACTCATGCTCTCCACTATTTTTCTTGAAATGATCTAGAATATTCTTAAGTTTAAGTAAAAGAACATTCTATAACCAACAATGAGGGGCTCTCTTGTTTACATTATCAGTCTACACTTGTTTTCTAAAGAAGATTATTTTTTCTTTTGGTTATCCGTTATTCTTTGTATTCAGCAAATAAATTCCACTTCAGCTAATTCAAGATTGGGACTCATTGAACCAATACAATTGTGGTAAGAAAAACATGAATTGGTGTGGAGGTATTTGCTGTCGTGACAACTTTCAAGCAACAAAATACCTGTGTAAAACACAGATGTATAGATGCAAGAGATATTAGCTAATTAGATGAAATTCTCATTGACATATGTGATAAGTTCAAGGCATGTTTGGCATAGCTATGTAGCTCTACGTGTGCCACCAAAATAAAGATATTAAGTTTCCAATGTGAATTCACATACATAATACTATTACTGGCTACCAAATCCTACAGACACTGTATAAACACAAAATTTCCATGCATCCTTTTGTTCTCAATGACGTCTGCGGCGAGTTAATGGCTTCACATCTCTGCACTTTGCACTTCCACAACGGCATTCAAATGCTTTAATAGGATGCCCCAAGTCTTCAAAATCGATTCCATAATCCTGCATCACATATGATCCACAAAATTAAATTTATATTTACCCAACAGGCAAACAGCTATAACATGAAACTAGATGCAGATGGACATCACAGACTGGCAATCCTTTATTTGTCCACAAGTGAAACCAGAACCAAAAGCAACTTCTGCATCATGTTTACATGAAATCCTTTGTTATTAACCTGTAAGTGTAAACTATGAAAGTTGTGGCAGGCAACGTCCCTGGTGATGTGACTGAATTTTATGCTAAGAAGTAAGAACCAGAACCCATGAAACTTGAGATTCTACTAATAGTCTAGTGTATTCAGAGGATAATGTGGTTATTGATAAAGCAGGATGCTACTTGAGAACTGTTTTCTACTTGATGTCATATCACATATATCAGGGAAGTTAAATTATTGATACCCTTTCGTATGATTCATGGTAACTCACTTCTCTTGAGGTTAACTTAGATAAGTCATCTCAAGACGCATTTGAAATTCTTTACATAACCGATTATCATCCCATTGACATCTTTTTGGCACATATTACAAATTAAATAAGTTATTCTTGTGTTTTTTTCTGACTGTTAGGCCCTCTGCTGAAGCTGTAACTATACAAAAGAGAATGTTGATTGATGTGTTTATTACTTGATGTTCAAATTGATTGCAAAACGTCATCAATATATTTCAAAGAGCAGAGAGCTAATTATAACAACGAGTTGCTTCAATTAAGATTGCACTAAAATAGAGACAACTGCCTCTCAAAAATTCATATGCTTGTATTTAGACCTCTGTCAATACTGAGGGTAGAATTCTTTAGCAATAAGCTTCATTCCAGTCAGGGCTGGTACATGTCATTGATGAGACCTTTTCATTATAGAGCTGAAATAGCCATGAAATTGCAATACTATGACAATCTTTTTGTAGGGGACTGAACTTTCCTAACCATTGAAACTTAAGGAAATATAATAAATTCAAACATGATTTCTCTTGTTAAGCACTTCCAACCATGTTTCTTAGGCATCTTTGCCAGTGAAGGCTGGATTTAAAACAGCTACTGCTGTGCATAGAATTGAAATACATAAACGTCAATATTACCAGCTACATAAAGTATGACCATATAAATAATAGAAGTAAATCAAAAATTTAGAGGCACTTAACTGCAGGAGACACTGGATTGGTAAGAGCAGTTTGCATCGGCCATATTTCTAGTGCTCCAAAATTATGGCTTAGTCTCCATTAGAATTTGGCAATAAGTTCACACATTGCACTGATTGAGCAAAAGAGATTTAAAAGTAAAAGTCCGAAAATCACAGTGTCAACAAATCGATGTCTGACTCATTGGCTGTCCGATACCAATACAAATTGAAAACATACAAAAACCTGATGCCACCAACCAAATTCAAATTTGGCACATCAATTCATTTACACCATTATTAAATTGAAGATATCTAAAGACTTTCACATGTCTTTTTGTAAGAAGTGAATTCTATGTCAAAAAATGAAAACATATGCACCTCCTGCCTGTCTCAATTTAGCATAACAAGGAATGACATTTTCAAACCTTGTTTCCTCTAGTCTGAAAAAGTACTACAAAAAAGTTATATAGAAGATTCAAATAATGCAAAGTATTCATGCTCAATGTTGAATATGGGCAAAAATGTACATATAATACAATACAGACAGGTTTTCATATACCAAAAAACAAGCTATAGTAGAGATTAAAAGCATACCCATGTGAGCTCCTCGAGTGCTTCTACCTTTCTTGTAGTGAAGAAGGCAAGCTGTTATTTACAAGGAATAGATTAATGTCAAATCAGAGACACTATTGTAAAGAACCATGAAAGCAAAATATAAGTAAGCCCAGAAATTGCCACCAGCCAGCCAGAAAGTTTCTTATGTCCATACATGGTAGTAATGACGATCTGGGGACTCCACTTCTACAGGAATCTCCATTAAGTTTGCGTCATAGCACCTGAAAGTGAAAGCCAGCTTACAAATTAGCAAAATCTAAAAATGTCATGGTTATTCAATAATTACCTACTATTGATGGCATGCAACAGTAATTCTTTTATTGAATTATCTTAAGTAGAGAAGAAAAGTTAACTCTGTCCATCTCATTCTCAATTTTAGAAGTAATAACCCACGAATTGAAATTTATAATCAGCAGAAATTGAAAGCCACAAGTATGATTATACTTTAGGAGCTGAAAGCCACAAGTATAATTATACTTTATAAGCTGTCTCTTTTCATAGTTCAACAAAGTCTATCTAGGACACTGTAACAAATGGCCATTTAACTGCAACACTCGGCATAATTTAAGGTGTCGAAAACTTGAAACAAAATGTTACACCCCATCTCTCAGTTACCGAGTTACTTTTACCTTCATGAGTAAAAATGGTGATAAATGTAAATCATGACTTTGATATGTTTAATAAGTGAATGAAATACTAAAATATGTATTAAGATGTTATTGCTTTTGAAGGAATGATTATGTTTTGAATATACGTGATTATGGAAAATGTCATGAATGAATGTGCAATGCAATATGATGACTTAAATGCTTTTGATGATGCAAATGGATTCCATATGAACTGCTACCTACCTTTATGATGCACGAAGTTGGATGCATGAATGAATCGAACCTCCAGAAGAGAGGGGGAGTATCAGTCAAGAGAAGAACTTAGTCCGATGACCCTTGATCAGCCTAATTGAGCATACACATACTCACATCCTAGTTGGTCTAGTCGAATCAAGTTAGATTGTGAATTCGTAAGTAAACTTTTGGTCATATGATTGTGTAATGATCTTTGATTATGTGATTGTTGCTCTGGTTGAATCACGTATCTTGATCTTTGTATTGAGTTTGATTCTTCGTGTATTATGTTTATATATTAATCGATGAATATATATACATGAGATGTATATATGTATATATAATGATAACTTGTGCATATGAGCATATATGTGCATGCATATACATAAGTAAAAATACTTACGCATACCCATGCACGGATAAATCATATACAAGAGGATATCAATGGATTTACATATATATGTACATTTCGTGTATAAACACAGATCGAATATATATGTGTGTGTGTGTGTGTGTGTGTTTGTTTTGATATTAAAATAATGATATATATGAATATAATAATATATATGTATATACGTACGTAATGATATAAACGTACATACATACAAACATATATTAATATACGTTTAAATGAACATATGTTAATATGATTAGCAAAATAATGATTAAATAAGCAAGTATATATATATATATATATAAATATATACATATAATATAACAAGGATGTTATATTACATATATGTTAATATATAATTAAAAGTATTTTGATATGTTTTAAAATAGATAGGGGCACATATATGGCGCAGCCATATTAGAGAACAAGGCTTAAATAAAGCCAGCAAAATAGTGTACATATGCAGCGCATAGGAAACAAAGGGCATAATATAGAAGATATGATTGAATGCTATGTTAATGGTAAAAATGCATGAGTATCTTTATGAGCTAAGCGAACCATATGTTGGTGTGAGATTGTTCTGAAACCAGCAACACTGTAAATAAAATGCCATACATAAATGAGTTCAAAAGCCAGCGTGACTATAAGCATATGCTATGCCATACTAAGCATAAGTTAGAAGTAAATGCAGCGCATAATTTAAGGTATTAGTGCTTTGAAGTAAACTTAAAACGCAGGAGTTAAAAGATATGAACAAACATTTCACTTAACAAGGATAAAGCAAAGGCTGCACTCAAAGTGCATAAAACCATATATGTAGCCAGTGCCATAAGTATTTGCTGCGCTTAAAACATTTAAAAGAATAAGTCAATGAAGACTTAAAGGCTGCTCGTGAAAAGGAGAGTACAGTTTAAACATTGTAAATTGAAATGAATGCAGATTTCATAATGTTGAATAAGTCTTGGACTGCGCTAAAATAGAGGGTGTTGAAGTATGATTATGTGGCGCCAAAGTCTGTAGTATTTGGAAACCATTAGAAGTCTTGAACCCGCAGCATGTATAGGTAAAGCAATATGATAACCATAAAACTCAGTCAAAGTATAGATGGCAGAGATTTGAGAGGGCAGTCGACTTGCAAACCAAATAGGAAACCTGTTGAGAGGCGTCGCCATCCCTTGACTCAGTAAAAGAGTCATGTTATCTCAAGAATGAAGTCGACTCAGCAATTGGAAATATGAGGACTGTCATGTGTTGCAATTAAGAGTTTAATCAGCTGAATCATTGCATGTGAGTAGGAAGGTGGCAGAATTGTTAGCTTGTTTGTAGCCTTTGGAAGCTCAAATTATAGTATATATAGAGGTGCTCTCTCTACCATTTGTTACACTTCTCATTCTGATTTTTCTGTTGTTATTCTGCTGTAATTTCTATGCAAGCATTATTGTGAGAGTTTTAGTGAAAGAGAGAGAACTGTTTGTGAGTTACGTTTGTTGAGAATTCTTGAGAGGAGGCTAGAGTTTGGAGATTAGTTGAACATTGAAGGAGTAGCATTCATGGTTGCGGAGGTTGAGATTGGAAAGCAGCCTTATCACTTGGAACTTTATATCCAGGCATGCTGATTTCTATTCCTCTATTGTTTATGTTCGAAAGGTTATTTGATTATAGATGCCTTTGTTTGGAAAAATTGCCCTTGGGAATGCTTGATATGCTTGTTCTTATGAACATAGTTATTTCTTAGTATAGAATATTCTTATGTGATTCTTGATCAAGTCTTGAATTAGTGAAACCCTCTTATTTGGGAATACATTTATATTATGTTGAAGCATGTGTGGCTTTAATGCTATTAGAATTATACTTAGTTCGTTAAGTCTATATGGATATGGCATGAAAAGTAAGATGTGGAATATGTTGCTATCTTGATTTGTTAGCTTATGATGCTAGGTAAACCTTTGTGGATAAAGAGGTTAGTAATGCAACGGGAATCATGGCATGATAGTCGTGTCATCATTGATAGGTTGTGTTGTTGTGCAAACCATGTTGATAGTCTATACTTGATTGTTATAACAATATTCAACAATAAGGTTGAGAAATGTATTTTTTGATTATGCTATAATCATATACTTGATTAGGAGTCTATCCCAATTTACGGAATTCTAGAGGAGGACTCACATTCCAACAACCCAAAGCTGTGTGGAGAAGAGGACTTGAAAGTGCAGAAGCACAAACTCTTCTCAGGTTAATGTCCTACAGATTATATACAAATATAGTGAACATTTTAAACATGTGAATATTTGAGGTATAGTGAAAGATGTTGTTTTATGTGATCAGATTAAATGTACAGAAAATAATTCAAGAATCAGACAAAATAACACAGCCGATACCCTGGGAAAACCCTCCTCTTGAGGGAGAAAAACCCAGCAACAAAGATCTCTCTTGTATTTATTATAGCAGAGCAACAATTCACTTTACAATGAGGCCGAACACAAGGCCAATATTCAGCACCTACACTAGATGCACAACAGATAATGATCTGCCCTCCCTTGATACCTAAATCTGCACTTACAGAAATTTGCAATCTGCTAACAATGAATTCACCCTTGCAGATAATTCACACTTACTTGATGTTCGACCTGAATGTAGTTTGCACTGTATGATATGGTTTTGTATGATGTTCGCTGTATATATACAACTTAGAGAGAGGTCGCACCTCCTCATATCATAAGGTCGGCCAAGATAAATGTTATTTACAAGACACAAAGGATGTCGGAATACAATCATAAAGAATGTCGCCTTAATACAAACATTAAATGTCTTCTAATAAAAGATCAAGATGAATTCATATCTTCTCATGTCGGCCATAAAATGAAGATAATACAAAACAATAACTATAAATTAAATAGCCAACGGCTACCATTTAATTTATGTTTCCACAATAGAGCTGAGCTGGAAGGAGCTACCGAAGCTACTATATCATTAACACTCCCTCTCAGCTAGGGAGAGAACTTCCAGCTGCATAATACAAATCATCTCCATATGAGGTTCATCTGCCATCATTGCCTGCAATCAGATATAAAGAGAGAAATATCACCTCAATGTGATATTTGATATCGTCTCGATATCAACCATCAAATGGTAAGTACTAGTGTTCATCACTTGCGTGATGTTGTCACCTCAGCGTGACTTTCACCATGGCTCTCCCAGAGGGTGAAACACAAGTACAAGAAGATCATCCGCGGACTCTCTCCGTGATGTTGTCATGGAGTCACACATGACATCCACCATGACGCTTCGGCTCGAGGGTGGAAACAAGGGCTTTCACCTCAAATTCTTCGAAATCGCGAAGAAAGTGCAATAGTAAGTACAAGTGTTCATCACTTGCGTGATGTGTCACCTCAAAGCGTGACTTTCACCATGACTCTCGGAGGGTGAAACACAAATTACAACATATGTCATGGAATTAAGCACACATGGCATCCACCATGACTCTCTCAGAGGGTGGAACCGAGGGCTTTCACCTCAAATTCTTCCGTCACAGAAGAAAGTGCATTAACAAGGGATTTCACCTCGAACTTCTCTCACAGAGAAGAACTCATTAAGCAAGGCTCACTGATATTGAGACTCATACTCAATCAAGGCTGGATTCTCCATCATACCAAGCTTGTCATAGAATTATACAAACTTTATCTGTGAGGCTTGGTGAGAACTCTCGCGTCTACTCATCGATGCTAATGTACCTCAAGTTGTACAACCTTTCGCGATTACCATATCACGATATAGTGGTACTTGATCTCAACATGCTTGGATCTGTCATGAAACACAAGATTAATGAAGACTTCACACAACTCGATTATCACAATGAATGATAGTAAGGCTCCATTGATTGTCCAAACAATCTGCTGGAGTTTACAAAACCCTGCTTGCTTCGAGTTGCCATGCAAGGCACAGTAATACTTTCGACCTCTGTTGTACTCAATGCTACAAAATTTCTGTTTGCACCGAAATCATAAGCGAGAACCAAAGCGAAACAACAACGGAGGTGCTACGCTAATGGGGAATCGGTGGAAACCAAGTAACTCAAGTGCATCGAGTGTACTTCCAGCCCATATCAATTGCCCGCGCCAAGTATCTCAGGATATGTTTAGCTGCAACAAGATTACCATCTTCTTCAGGCTCAGCAGGCTCCCTCTAAATCTTCAGGCACTTGCATCAACCTTCTGACCTCTTCGTCCAAGATTGCTTGCAACACTTTGACTTAGATAAAATGTTTTCGGTGCACACCTTGAGTCTTTGAAGAGAGTTAGGGAATAGTCCTCCTGCGACCTCATCTCGGATCTCATTATTTTGAATAGGTTTTAGCGGGCTACCAATGAAGCAAATCGGATGGCGATCTTGAGCAATTGATCTCGGCCGGTACGAAGGATCTTCTAAGGATTTAGCACCTAGCTTTGCAATAAAGTAATCTTCACTTCTTCTTAGTGAGTTACAAAACTCCCTCTTGATCCCTGCTTCAGAGATTGCAAAGAAGACTTCTGGAAGTGAACTCCCTCTAACCACCAGCACAATTCCATGGCTGCAATTTGTGACTTCACGCTTGACCATTTCTTTGGTTGGCATGCCTTCCTCATAAGATGCTTCAAGCTTTTCATCGCTAAGGAATCTCTCATCACCTTCCTGCTTCTAGCTGTTCACAAAGCATTTTTTTAGAAGGAGATTACTAACAGATTATAATTATCCAAGGAAATATCAAGACTAGAATCATACAAGGTTTACTATCTTAGGTTATAGCATGAACACATAAGAATTTATGCACAATGTTAGAACATGAATAAATAAATCAACCTGAAAGAGAAATATATCAAAAGATCAAACTAAAGGGATAAGAAAACTTATCTTTATATAATTTTGATATAACTCTTTCTTTCATCTTTTACTCCTCTGAGAGTGCCAAACTTAGCACCATCAAAAACAATCTGCACAACTACAGATTTCTTGAATGCATTATGCGGTTAGCATGTAGAACCAGCTCTCTCCAAGAGTCAAGGCTCTAACACAGTTCATGCATTAGAGAATGATATCAATGTGATCAACCTATCACAATCGAAAATGCAATTCTCTTTTTCATCTCAAAGTCACACTCAGAGATCTACATGATTAGCATGAAACAACTCACAATAGATAATTTGAAATCTTCAAAGGATCTTTATGCTAGAGATCACAATTCAAGAGAAATTACAATCTCTTTATACTAATCACACAAGATCCAAAAATAAAAGATATAACTTAACAAACAAAGAATACATATCTCTTTAAATATTCTGATGGATGCAAAATACGCTGCTCTTGAGCATAGATCAGTCCACAACCCTCACGGCTTGAACACAGGCCCTTTGCGAGTTTAATTTGAACATGGTCTCGACCGGTCTCAAATACATGACTTCATTCTTCACAATTCACCAGTTATGAACTAGGTGCAACATGCTTACTAGCAACACTTCAAAGAGTTAGAGATGGATAAGATCATCACTTGTAAGCTTTATCAGATCTGCACAACTCAGCAGACTGAGTTTCACAAAAAATATAAACAACAAAAGAAACAAATACTTATCTCTATTTGATTATTTAGTTTTAGTCATTTTACTCAATCCGACAACCATCATCTTTACTCGATGATGTACCACAGCAGGAACATGATAGCAAAGAGACTGATCTTGCTATGGCTCGGGCGATAACATCTGGATTGATCTTGCTTGAGGCTCACTGGTCTAGCACTTGCGCCTGGTATAGAGATACAGGGTGCGACTGAGGGTGAGGTGACATGTAGGAGTGAAGACCTCCAAGTCACGCCAATGAAAAAACAGGATCTCAAAACACACAAACTCCTGGGTAATATTCTCACGATGACATAATTTCCAGATTGTTCGAGTGGCTTCAGAGAAAGGTTGAGACACCCGAACTATGCAACGATTTCTCTCTGCCCATGAGGTATGCTTCAGGTCTTCTAGGATTTCTCTCCGCTGGTGACAGGTATGCTTCGGGACTTCTAGAAAACATGATCCGACTATGATGTTATCGCTGGCATTAGGAAGGAGCTCTTATTATTTGAACTTCTGCCTTCTGATGATGAAGCTACCCGAGTGATTTCAAATTGGACAACTCCTTCTCAGAGTCCATGAATTCCCGTGGGTGTTTCGAGAAAAGAAGGATCCATTCAGAGATGTCAACTTTAGGGACTTCGCATACAGCGATCTGATACAAACATACAGGAGATTCATTGGAGGGAGATCGGAATATACGCATGAAGTCACAGGCACATACGGCGCCCATACAGATTCACATGATTTGGCATTGGAGCCGCATTTGCATATCACAAGCTAACGGGCACCATCGGATATTGTAGCCAAGATAATCCCTAGGTCCGAGAAGTGTCGCTGCTACCTCAGATGATGTCGATGATTCTCCAGAGTACCCCAATCGCCTTTAACTTATGGCACTTGATTTTCCTTCAAGTTGAATGAAGTCTTCTTATGGCTTCATCACAGCTAGGTGATTCTGCATCTTCAACTTTCAAAGACACCCGATATGAAGTCCAGAAATAAATTCGCACTCTTAGCATCTGGCACTCACTTTAAATCTGCTTATCTGATCAGATCTTGCATCAACCCGCTCTGATACCATATTGATTTTAAGTGATCAGATTATATGCACAGAAATTAATTCAAAATCAGACACAATAACACAGCAGATACCCTGGGAAAACCCTCCTCTTGAGGGAGAAAAACCCAGCAACAAAGATCTCTCTTATATATAAATGGCAACAACAATTCTCTTTACAATGAGGCCAATCACAAGGCCAATATTCAGCATCTACACTAGATGCACAACAGATAATAATCCTCCCTTGATACCTAAATCTGCACTTATAGAAATTTGTAATCTGCTAACAATGAATTCGCCCTTGCAGATAATTAGCACTACTTGATGTTGACCTGAATGTAGTTTGCACTGTATGATGTATGGCTTTGTATGATGTCCGTGTTGTATATATACAACTTAGAGAGAGGTCGCACCTCCTCATGTCATAGGGTCTGCCAAGATGAATGTTATTAACAAGACACAAAGGATGTCGGCCAGAATATAATCATAAGGAATGTCGTAATACAAACATTAAATGTCTTCTAATAAAAGATCAAGATGAATTTGTATCTTCTCATGTCGGCCATAAAATGAAGATAATACAAAACAATAACTATAAATTAAATAGCCAACGGCTACCATTTAATTTGTGTTTTCACGATAGAGCTGAGCTGGAAGGAACGACTGAAGCTGCTATATCATTAACAAAAGAGAGGTTTATGATTTGTTTATTATCACTTGATCGCTACATCACTTTTGTCTGAAACCCTAGGTTGGGAATAACCTATTTGGGTTGGGTTGTTTACTTGATTATTGAATGAAGCAAATAGGTTGGGATTAACCAATATGATCGGATTGAACATTTGATTGTTGATTATACTTTTGATTAGATTATGTTCTTGAATGGAGTCATTTATTGATGAGATTTTACTCTTGAATGTGGTCATTTATTGATGAGATTATACTTTTGAAAAGAAAACACTTAATGTTGTGATCATCCTTTTTGAAATGGAGTCATTTAATGTTATGACATTATGATTACCCAAGGTGGATAATTAGGTTATTCCTGGGGTTAGAGAAATCCATGGAAAGGGGGTAACCTAGCTAGACACTAGTATGTGTGCATGTATGATTAGTGTGGTTATACTTGAGGTTAGAGTAATCCATGGGAAAGGGTGTAACCTAGATAATCAATTTGTTATGGACTTGGATATTCCTGGGATTAGGGTAATCCATGGTTAAGGAATAACCTTGTTGAACTTTTTGTTATGTTATTACCTTAGATTGAATGTGTGTTATGTTTATGGTCAATACCAAATCGAGCTAAGGGTGGGTGGATCGATGACTCTCACTCGAAGTACTGGGTGTTGAATTCTTTGGCCAAAGTGGTGTAAGTAGCCATTGTTTACACTACCAATTCACTATGTTCCATGATTGCATTCTAGGCAGGGAAACTAATGTATGGTAGCTCTAGATATGTAGGACACAACACTATGCTCATGAAGGCCAGTATTATGAGGTTATCAAACCAATCTCTTCGTCGAAGGGTAGGGCCATCTTACCAATTAAGTAGATGTGCAGGGGACCACAATAAGTCCATGGTTGGCGGAAAAGCACTTGAGTGATGCTCTCCCTCATACAGTTAGCGGTCGGGATTTGAGGATGTACACACCAGCATTGGGGACATCTAGAATGTATGCAACAATGTTAGGGACATCTAAGATGTATGCCCACGTAGGGACATCTGGACCATTGTATCTCTATTTCATTAAGCTCATGGAAGCTATGTATGTGAACAAGTATCTCTATTCTTATTGAGAAATTGTAATTGAAGAATGTTACATGAAATTATGCAATGTGGATTCGTTACTTGGAAATTTGTAATGATCCTTTCTTATGCAATGAAAATTTGAAATGGGACTAATTTCAAATATGCATCTTTTATTATTGTAATGCAGTGGGAGTTTGGAATGGGTTTATTCCAAATGTGCATCTTATTATTGAGTTAGAAAATTAAAATTTTATTGCTATATTTTGCAAGCATACGTTATTCACATGTGGGTTAAAACATGGTAAATTCTTTGGCTTAAACACCAAGCATGTTACAGAAAAGATGTTAGATAGGCCATACGCTAAGGTTAAAGGTCTCAGATGTTGCAATCAAATGAGTCTATCTATTAAGGGCATATTAAAGTTCATCAATATGGATACCTCCATATTATTATGCCCATGATTAGTAACAAAACCCTATAATACATGGTGGTTGTGCGGCTGTGCTTGCATAAATCAAGTTCAAATGTGAATCCAAGTTTTGCCAAGAGAAATCTCATTTCAAAGCTGAGAGGTCCAGATGTGTCAAATTCTCATCCACACGCATTTATGTTCTAAAAACATTCAAAGTAACTAAAGCAGATGTAGGAGATCAGAATGAACATAGTTTGCCCCAGAACAAGCGAAGTGACCAAAAAGATGTAGAGATCACAATGAACATAGTTTGACTTGAGTCCTTAAAATACCTTCTTGATATTGTGCTTTTATTTAAAATTAAAATCTATATATATGTTACAGACAATTTAAGCATTTGCTTAAAAGAGATATTGTGCACAAATGTTAAAGGAGATTCTCAAGAGAAATATTCAGGTAAAAAGTAAACAATTGCAAGTTTTAAATTTTAAACAAATCCAGGTTTTTTTAACAGCTTCACCAATTAAAAACTTAAATGCTATCTCTCTTAAGGGTGACTTACACTACCTCGAAGGAGTACCTCAGAAGCATTAATTAATTTTCTTAACTCTCATGGTTACAAAATATATGACTTTCCTAGTTACATTATGATTGTTTCATAGATAGATTAGTATATTTAATATGAAGCTTTTTAATAAACCTCCCACCCATCAAAAGTGAAAAATAGAATTCTCTTCCGCCCAACTATTGTTCTCTCCCTCCTTGATATAGTGATCCAGTACATTGCATTATATACGTAACATGGTTGATAGAAGCCCAAATAGAATAGATGGTGTCTGACTGCAACATCGTTTTGCTGCGGTCATGTTTTACGCTTGACCTGGGTGTTTTTTATAGCAAAAATCTAAAAACCCTAACACACAAATGTGTTTTAAAGATATATTTTTATTAAAAAAAACCCTTCACCTGTTTTCCTATGAATTTGAAGGCGAATTTTCATGAGTTTCATATGTTTTTAATAAATTCGCCAAATTACAAACTTGAAGCCAAAAATTCAGCAAACCCTGTGACAGTTTCTGAGGGTACATAAATTAGCATTTCCTGGAAACCCTTTCAATATTAAGATAACCTCATACAAAAGTCCCACCATATTCATCCCCAATCATAATGTCCAATAGATATCTATGAAACAATCCTCAACCATATTATCCTAATGATATCTATTAAACAATCTCCAACCATCTTGTCCTGCTGATATCTCTGAAACATAGGGTTGCATCTGTAGCTATTTAAGATGACTTTCCCCATTTCCTTTGACATAGGCACTTAAGCCTTTAAGCACACATTTGTGTACATTTGAAGAACAGAACCCCAAGTTAGATGCTTTGAACAGGGAAGTGTATGCATATTGAGTGGTTTTATTTTTTCCCCTTTTCCATTCAGCATTTTGAATTTTCTCTTCGTTCTCTTCTTTGGCCCTTGAAACCCTGGGATTCAATGAAAAAGGTTGTTCTTCTAGTAGTGAAGAGGAATATGGATCCCAGACAAATGACTCCATCTCAGACCCAACCCCCTTGGAGTTAGTATCATAATTAACCCAAGACAAACCACGAGGCAGTGGTAGGATACATATGTAGATCTGTCACTCTTGCAAAAGACAATTTCAACAAAGCATTTTGAGCTGAAAATCCAGTACCTTAGAATCATCAAGAAGGAAGTTTAGCCATGTTCAGTACAACACAACACAAAATGTTGATACATCTTCTATTATCAACTCAATTATCAGTAAACATTTCCCTTTGCCCTCCAAGTCCACTTTATCATAATATTGACAGTCAGTTTTAAAGAACTTATCAAACAAACAATTGGAAAGTCTAGTTCTGGAGACAATAGAAAAAAATTAGGTTCGCAGAGAAAAGTATAAAATGCAACTCCACATTTGTTGTTTTATCATATGTTAAGGAAGGCTTTAGTTTGAAGGCTTTAACAAAAATTATGCATGTTCTGGGTCAAGATAGCATCCATCATTGTCCATTAATAAACATCAAACATATCTTATCCTGTAAATCCCTTCCAACTGAGTATTTGATAATAGTGAAAGTACAAATATTCAAAGTTGCAATTTCAGATTTTTGAGGTGCCAGAGAGGAGGTATAAACATCCAATATAAGTTTGGGCAGTCGTCACTACTGCTACTGTCTGTTAAGCAGTTATGATAATTGTCAGGAGAAAGTAATATCATATTTAATGAACATTGCAAGAATTTCACAGATTCAAATTGATTGTGGCCAATAGGGACATTTAGAAGCTACTAATAGGTCTTATTGGAGAAAAAGTTCATAAAGAACCTAAATAAACATATGCCAGTTACTTCATATTATTGGAGACAATAGTTCGGATGCAAGAAAAAAATAAAATCTATAGTGGGTAATTAAAATACAAGATTTACAAGTAAACTGATGAAATAAAGAAAATCTAAGAAGCGGTGTTATAAGGTTTTGAAAGCAAAATTAACTGTGTAGTTGCACCCAACACCCCAGTAAAGGAGGTTGGTAATAATGTAACCCTCATTTCCTCTTAGTCTTAGAGAGACACAACATATATTAAATAAAGCTGATGCATATCCAGTCCATCATCTATAAGAAGGTCACACTTAGAATCTTGGATATTTATAGTGAACTTTTAATGCCATTACTGAGAGAAGGTGAGCAAGGAGATGCATGATTCTCCATGTAATCTGTTCATTTAATACAACTTCTATATGGAAAGGCCTAGGATAGTACCTCTGACTCATGACCAATAAGTAAAGGACAAGCTCACCACAAAGATGTTTACAACAGATGAGGGTACCATGTGCTTCACAACAAGTTTTTATCTAAGGCAAAACTTGGAGGCTTCATCAACATCACAAGTGCGATTAAGGTTTACACTCTGAATGGATGGCAGAGGCATATAAAGATAAATGTCTGGAGCTTTGACAGCTTGCCATTTGCCTTGTCCAAAGGTTCTCACTCCATTATTGTTGGAGGGCAATAATCTGCCTAAAATTTCATTTACTATTTAGAGAAACATATTTTGAGGAAAGAAAGGAGAGATTATGGCTTCTCTGCATAGCAACCTTTCCTTTCAAACTCAAAAGACTCGTGAGATGACAGAAGTGATGAGCAATGGTATTGTGATGGGATGTGGACTTGAAAGATGCCTCATAAATAAAAGGAGTGCCTTTACCTACTGAAGGCCTAGTTTTGGGATACTAAAATATCTATATTGAGTTAAGGATGATACTGATAGCAACACCAAAGAACAGGCCATATTGAGTCACCTAAGTAAGAGGATTGGGCTGTAATATTTGAATAGCAAATTATGGTGCCAAATCTTTCAACATTTCATTTCCTTATATTTCAATCTACAATAATTATTTTTAATTCTAAATCTTTAGTAATTGTATCTTTTGGATCTCCTTATCAATGTTATCCCCTTGAAATGCAAAACCCCAAGTCTTAGCATAATATAGGTTGAGATAATGATGATTACTTGCATGATCACATATAGTTTGAAACTCCTACTCTCCAGCTCAACTTTTATTTCTCAACTGAAAAATTTTCACAGCTTCATCAAAGAGGGTTGATTTCCAGCAAAGAGTTGATCAAGCACTAGGAAAGCTTCCAGAAAAATATAGGAAACATAGCCATTATACTTCTTGAATGGAAATATATGTCTCAAATTCAAAGCGTGACCCATAATCGACTCCGTCTTGCAACCATTCATAAAGCCAATATTAAAAAGCATGACAAAAATATATCTGAGTCAAGTAAACACTACATGCATTTTATATGACAATGACAAAAACACATTCACAGTAATGTATAGACACCCTAAAATCACAGATATCCAAGCAGCAGCCAGAATTCAACTGTTCAACTTAGACATAAATATGGAAACGAAAACAATATAAAACCAATAGATAAATCATAATACTCAAAAAGAATTTTCTTTTTTTTCCCTTTTTTTTGATATCTGGAGTAATCAGCAGCCCAGCGACCTACTGCCTTGTTGGAGAATGTCAAGATCTGAAAGCATGAAACAATCTTCTACTAGTGAACAAAATATGAGCACAATAGTATGTCTATCAATATACAAACGAAGAGTGTGTAAATACAATGATGAGCCTTGCTTATATAGGCAAGGATGAGGAGGTGAGAAGGTAGGAATGAAAGTTTGATTACCCCTCCAAAGATGCAACATTTGTGAGTTCACTTGACAAGTGTGTAAGCAAGTGGCAAGTATGCATGCAATAGGTGTCTCAAATGATGACATATGTCTCACCCATATGATATGAAAAAAAGTATGAAATAGCCTAAGTAAACTTAAACTATGTGCAAATAGGTCAATCCTAGAAAGGTGATTAGCTAACTATGTGAATAATGACTCTAACTACACTAGCACCCCCTCCCCCCTTAAGTGCAACTTAGCAAGTAATGTAAGCATGATGATGAGTCCCAGCTACTAGGCCATGTTAGGTACTCGTACAAATTTCTCATAAAGTGAAATAAAAGAGAAAACCCAGTGGGAAATAAGACTCCTCTCCAAAAGAGAAATAATGCAAATGCAATGAAATGTAAAAGTGAAGATGTGATAAATGGAGAACTAATCATGACCCCCCCAAAGACTAATGTGCAATGAACTTTCCCCCCAAAGGAGAGAAAAGAGAGAAGGTCTATGTACCGAATTCCATGTGAGGAAATGCTTCCTCCCAAAACTGATAGGGGAAAAGAAACCATGCAGCCTCCCCTCAAAATGATGCCTGTAGTGTTGGTAGATGCTTGACACTAGATGCTAAAGATGATCCAAGATCATCGAACAACATTTCTCCCCTTGGGAAGAAACATCACAAATGTGTGCAATATGACTTCCCACTCCGAATAGGAATATGCAAGTAGAATAAAGGTCTCTAAATTCTGCACATGATCCAAAGACTGATATGATACCCATGATGTCTTCAAATGATGCTCAATGATCTCCAAGCCAATGTTGATGTGTGATAAATGTTGATAAAATGGATCAAGTGTTAGTTTTAGGATCAGAAATGCAATAAGCAGAAAAACTCAACACATAGAACAAAGAACACAGTACTTTACCCTAGGAAAACCCTCCTACTCGAGGAAGAAAAACCCAGCAAAGATATTCTCTTATAATTAGAAAATAACTGCAAAAAGAGCACACTGAATCAGGCCCTAGAAAAGGCCGAATCTAATACAATGGATCTGCACTTTGTATATAGTGCGATTTCTTGAGTACACAAAGTATTTGACTCTTCTCCTTGATGCTAATCTGCTACATAGAAAATTCAACCTGTTGCTGATGGAATTTGAACTTGGAGTGAATTGATTAATATCAAAATGAGGAGACACCTTCACATATTTATACAAGACTAGGCGAGCTCACTCTAGAGCCGACCTAGAAATTACAATATTTTATTTATAAAGCATGATGGCCGACCTGCCTTAGTTACATTTTATTTGAAAGAAAATATCTCCCGAAGCTATAAAACACTAACACTCCCTCTTAGCTAGGGAGGTATTTTCAAATATCCTCGTCATGGAGTCTCTCAACATGGAGCCCACAATGGCTACACCCATTTGTGGAAAAACACATCTCAGTCTTAGAGATGCACAAGGGCTCGTCATGGAGTCTCTCAACATGACATCCACAATGGCTACACCCATTTGTGGAAAAACACATCTCAGTCTCAGAGATGTACAAGGGTTCACCATGAAGTCTCTCAACATGATGTCCACAATGGCTACACCCATTTGTGGAAAAGACACATCTCAGTCTCAGAGATGTACAAAATATCCTCGTCATGGAGTCTCTCAACATGATGTCTCATCTCAGTCTCAGAGATGTACAAGATATCCTCATCATGGAGTCTCTCAACATGATGTCTCATCTCAATCTCAGAGATGTATAGGATATCCTTGTCATGGAGTCTCTCAACATGATGTCTCATCTCAATCTCAGAGATGTACAAGGGCTTGCACCTCATATTTCTCCGTCTCAGAGAAATATACACTACAAGGGCTTTCACCGCATATTTCTCCGTCTCAAAGAAATATGCACTACAAGGGCTTTCACCTCATATTTCTCCGTCTTAGGAAAATATACACTACAAGGGCTTTCACCTCATACTTCTCAGTCTCAGAGAAATATACATTACAACAAATCTTCATGATGATGTGACTCCCTCTGAAGCTCCAAGTACTTGCATCAACCTCTTGACCTCCTCGTCCAAGATTGCCCGCAATGCTTGCCTTAGAGGAATCCTTTCCAACACACACCTCCAACACTACTAACTTGAAAGAGTCCAGGACTATCCTCCTCGACCTTGTCCCAGATCACCCTATTCTGAATAGGTTTGTGGTGCTACCGATGTCAAAACAAGGTTGACTGCTTTGTGCAATTCCATTTTCTGTGGCTGAAGAGATCTTCCAAGGACTTTATTTTGCTGAACACAAAACTCCCTCTTGATCGCTACCAGAGATTACAAAAAAAATCTTTTGGAAGTGAACTCCTCTCCATTGTCTGATCTTTGAACTCAAGCCTAACAAGAACTGCCTCAAACTCCTTTGAATTGTAATAGAGACTGATTACAATGATGATTGCAACTATTGCCAATTTTCACTAATAGTAGATTGTCCTCATGGAGAAGACAATTTACAATATAATGGAGATTGTAACTTTTGACTTTCAGAGCATGACCAATCATGATCTAATGCAATTTCAATTTTTGAGCTAATAGTTCTAGACATGCATGAAACCCACAGCCTAAATAGAAATAATGAACCTGCTATGATTGCTCTGGATAAACAATTGACATCTTGCCAATTCTACTTAAATCTGTTGAGACTACTTGATCTGGCACACTTGTCAGAGACCTGCAAGCAGTCACTTCAAAACTTCATCAAAAATACCTCTCCTGTACCACAATCTTCTTCAAACTCTGTTACTCCTACACAAAGCAGCTTCACACAGCTTGATATATCTCAGACACAACTTCACATATATGAACAGTTGTATTTATTGAGCTAAATATTATTGGTCACATTCATAAAACAATCATGAAATACTTCACAACACAACCTTCAATAAATGCCTTAGAAATTTTAAGCTCGTGATAACTCAGACGTGTACCTCCAAAGCTCCGATGCAATGTCTACTTAGCTCAGCCCGTTTAGACCCCCCTTTTTTTTTGCTTATGCACTATAACTTAGAGATTAACTAGAAATCGATTGCACTGCAAGACTCAACTCAGATTGTAATCAAGCTTCCAAGCCACAACATAAAGATTTTGATGCTCAACTCTAATGAATCATCTAAAATTATATTTATCAACAGTCGGCTGAGCACGAAAGGCAGATAAATTATTCTTGCAATACCCAAAATTCATTCACAATGACAACAAAACATTATCAATTGACCACATATTGAACCACCTTGAATATTTGGTATAGAAGTTTCATACATCGACCTCACTAAAGATTGACACCAATGCTCAGGCGAGAGCAAACGGCAACGGATGGATGTCTCTCGATTATAAAATCAAAGAGACGTCTTCAGCAGATCGCTCTACTGGCAAACCCGTTTGTCGGAGTTATGAACATCAGTTGATGCCACGTCAATTGCTAGAGGATCGCAGGCGCCTTTGACGATGTCACTTGCATGATGGACTAAGGCCAGGTTAGTGTGATAGCCGTGATCTGGAAGCTACAATGGTCATGTGAGGTGGTGCAGATTAGGAAGAGCCTTCAATTTCGTCTATCCTCTATTCAGTGTCTTGCCCCCGAGTGTTGTGGCAAATGGTGATCTCCTGCTGCAGATGAATGGTGTAAGAAGATTGCGAGGCTCTTATGGATGATCCCTGAAAGGTGGAGCGGCTAAATTGTGATGACTATAAGATGCCGCTGATATCACTGCATAGTCCCGATCTCCCAACAAGTGATACCGATGAAATCGCTAGGAGGTATGCTAAGAGTTGGCGCGATAATGATAAGTCCTGTGAGATGCTTATTGAGTTCGGCCAAAGCCAGAGGCTCTACCAGATCACCCTCTGACGCTTCTCGCCTAGCACGCCCTCTAGTCTTTAAATGTTGGCTAGGAAATACTTGTGAGTCCAATATATCTTTTATTCTTCTTCATTCTCTGTCAACCGATGACCCATTCAAACGCATCCTCCAAAATGGTTCGGTCAAGGAAAAATATATATGTATATATATATATATATATATAGCTTTTCCTTTACTTCTCTAATCAGGCATTCGAATTCTTCGAGTCTGAAAGTGACCTCCAAAGAATATGATGGGGTTGTTGTCTCAAAGCGACTGTTGTTCCAAGTAACTGCCCTAAACAAAGAATTGTCTTCCACACAACCCAAAATTATGCTTAGTCAAATCTGATTAGATTTTCCTGAACCTTGCTCTAATACCATGATAATTTTAGGATCGGAAATGCAATAAGCAGAAAAACTCAACACATAGAACAAAGAACACAGTATTTTACCTTGGGAAAACCCTCCTACTCGAGGGAGAAAAACCCAGCAAAGATATTCTCTTATAATCAGAAAATAACTACAGAAAGAGCACACTGAATCAGGTCCTAGAAAAGGCCGAATCTAATACAATGGATCTGCACTTTGTATATAGTGCGATTTCTTGAATACACAAAGTATTTGACTCTTCTCCTTGATGCTAATCTGCTGCATAAAAAATTTGACCTGCTACTAATGGAATTCGAACTTGGAGTGAATTGATTAATACCAAAATGAGGAGACACCTTCACATATTTATACAAGACTAGGCGAGCTCACTCTAGAGCCGACCTAGCAATTACAATATTTTGTTTATAAAGCATGATGGCCGACCTACCTTAGTTACATTTTATTTGAGAGAATATATCTCCCGAAGCTATAAAATACTAACATCAAGTACCATATAAGATTTAGGAATAGGGAACATAAATGTATGGTGATAATTGGACCAATGTGAATCTAATACTACTGCAGATGATAACAGAGTTGGATGGGTCAACTCATGAATATCTGCACAATCTGTCATGATAGAAGCTGAGAGCAAGATCCAAAGATGGTAATGATAATGCAACTTCATCCAAGCTGACATCATAGAGGAGATGAATATCCTCGATAGTGTCTTCCAAATCTGCAAAGTGGGATTCTAAAAACAAAGATGTGATGTTTCGTAGATATGCATCCCAATGTGGCGGATCTAGAACAACAATAACAATGTTCTAATGCGAAGAATCACTAGAAGCCATGGATGAGTCAACATAGGATTCAGATGTAGCATCAGGTGATATGGGAGATAAGTCCTCAATGCAAGCCATGCAACTACATTGTTCATCCCCAAATGATGGTGTCTCACAAGATGTCTTAGTGAGATTACTTTTTGCAAGTCAATAGTAAGTCAACAATTTGATGCGAGACATGAGGACAAAATTCATCCACATGTCGACTGCTTCCATTGTATATGCACTTCAATTTGCAATTTCTAGACATGGTCTAATTATTAGAAAATATCAATGTGAAATGCAAGTATATCACCCCCCCGCCCCTCCAAAATCCCCCCCTAAAATGATTAGTGTTGAAACATCGGCACCCTCAAAAAGATGTGCAAGAAGTTTTTACAAGTTGTGAAGATCGGATGCCAACATCTTTTGTTTATAACTCACAAAGGTTTTCACAATTTGTTGATAAAATGGCAATCTAGATCTTATTTTTACATGCAAAATCAAATTCTTTGTGAAATTTTCATATGACTCAAAAAAAAAAAATGCAAAATTTTGATAATTGGAGTGAAAGTTATGCCTAGTTGAAATTCACTTCCAATTATGACTTCGGAGGCGAAAAATTGCTAATGAACAGCGCAAATTCTAAATGGTCTTGATGCTAAAGTGTTTGTCACGGAAAGAGCTTTCTGTCGACTACTCACACTTGAAATTTTGACTCCCCATTAACATAAAAAATAATGTTTAAAGTTACCACTTGTGGTTGTATTAAATACTACAAATGTAAAAGTAATAATTGAACAACCATAACATTAATAATTAAATACTACAAATGTAAAAGTAATAATTGAACAACCATAACATTAATAGTGAATGGGCAAGTGATCCAATCAAAGTGTAAGAACACTTCGTGCCCTAGTTTTTGAGACTTCTTTTTGTTTTATTTCTTTTCCCCGATCTTGGAATTTTTTTGAAATTTTGGTATTTTATGATGCAATATTAAATAAGAGAAATGCTTGGAAAAAACAAACTCTTTATAGCAGCATTTAGTAAACACCAAAATTCAATTAGGGACCAGATACATGCATTTAATTCCAACATGTAATTGAAAGGCAGATTTATTACATAGTTTGCTACAGCTGGAAATGCAAACAACTAAAAATCTGAACTTGGGAGTGATGTTTGCTGGATGTAGAAACCCTTATTTAACTGCTGCAGCCAGCGAATGACTTTTCTCCAAGATTTGATGAAGCTGCAAACTGGGTCAGGTCTGACCGCCACCAATAAGAGTGATTTGCAGCCAAAAGAAGAGACGCCTTTGCCAATGTAGAGATGCGTCTCCCTAAAGAGGTGCTGTACAGCAGGCCTGGAATTTGATGGTCTATTTGACTGTTTTTTCAATTTTAGACCATATATTACAGCTATAAAATTTATTAGACTGTATAGTTTGACTTGCTATATTTTTATTAAACCGTAAAAAATTATTATAAGCAAAATATAATATGGTATTTAAATTTACAATATATATCATTTTATAATTTTTATTATAAAAAGATAAAATAGTTTAGAATAGAATATAACATTTTTAATACTTTCTAATATGAATTTAGAAACTTTGACATTTTTATAATAGTTATCATTTTTTTATATTAATATATGTGATTTATAATATTATTATAAAAATATATATTAATTTAGAATCTTTTCAAAATATAAAATATATTTAACAAGATTTGTTTTTAATATAAACTTAGAAACATTTGTTACTTGTTAATTTTAATAGTAGATTTTTATATTTATTACTAATAATTATCATTGTTTTCTAATTTTTCAAGATATTGCATTTATAAAAGATTTTATATAAAAATTCATAAATTAAACATTTTTTTTTTACAGGCATTTAATTGACCAAACTGTCATAAAATTTTCGTATGACAGGTAGGGGTGACCATCAAAATCCAGGCCTGCTGTACAGTATAACCAGCAATATAAGGCTCTTAAAACTCAATCACCAATCACTGTAGTTTGATAATTTTGTTGGTAAACCCTAACTGTGTAAGTTGCAGCCATAATCTTCTTCAACACACAGCCCAATGATCCTTAATCTTAGATGGTATTTTCAAAGGGTGAACAGAATTATCATCTGATAAAACTAGCACCCAACACTGTAGCGGGTACTGTTCACGCGGGCACTGTAGCAACAGATTAAAGTTAGTAATCTGCTCTTTAATGACTAACAATGATAAATCTTCAGGTCTGTACTTAATAGTCCTTCAATAATCTCCAAACCCTAAATAATTTCTTCACCTTTAAGCACAAATAGAACACTTGTATGCTGCCCTCCTGATGCCTAATTCAATAGATATTTCACTACTTCAATAGGCTGCAACAATGGAGAGTTAGCATTCTCCAATGGCCAACTGATTCAAAAACCCTTGGCTTCCTCTCTTAGACAAAAAACTCATCAACACCAATGCTCAATCTCATGAATGTAAAATGACTACAAAGTAAAATATATAAACCCTCTTGAGAAAGTCAAATTTCTCCAAAAAGGCACATTTAATATCATTAAATGTTATTTACTCACATCCTTTTAATATTTCATTAAATACTTTAGAGTTGGCACCCAATATTTAATTAATAAAATGGCCCCCTTTTTAATGATGAATTGACCCTTAAGTTATAACATTATAATATGGCTTTTTAATAATTAAATATTATCTTGAGCCATTTAAAATTTAATAACTCCTTAAATATTTAAGATTTCATCAAACCCCCTGAAACGGGGGTCAACTCTGTGAATCTCCATACGACCAAGTGCCTTACTAAAAATAGTAAGGGTCCCTCTCATCCATCTCCTAACTTACTATAAATAGTAAGTATAGCACTGGAGCTCCTGTGAACGCCAAATGAAGGCCCAAAGCTGATGATCACTTAACACTGGAAATGATGAAAACCTTAAAAGACCCTCTAACCATCCTCATTAGCCTACGAGGGTCAAAATTATAGGCTAAACCATCCACAAACATGAGCATGCTAAAAAGAGGACATTACACAAAGCAAAAAAAGAAGGCCGCCACAAGTGAGGTTAAGCTTGAGTCAAGGGCATATGACTTGACTGATTTTGATGCAAGGTAAATATTGAAGTCGAAACCTATGATGACCACATAGTAGAAAGGATTTTACACATCACAACAAACATTGGGTGTTGACTTGGTTGAAGTGCCAAATGGAGGGTCGAAGTGCCAAATGAAGGGATTTTTGCACCAAACATAGAGTTGACCAAGTCATGGGCATGGAGGGGGTTTGACCAAATCATACGTTGGGGAGAGTGGAGCCTAGTTGGAGAATGGTGGAAGCCACGTGTGGTAGTGTTGAGCCCACATTGTTTTTGGCATTAAGAGGAGTCTGAGTCAAGATTGCACTATGTGTCGTTGATAAGATCCCTTTCACCATAAAACTCTTTCAATGCCTCACAATATTGATGAAGATCAACCTTTGTTCATATCAAGCCACTTGCCAAGGCTGCCTTTCCTATTCAGATGCTTGAAATGCAGGGTTGTCTGCACAAAATTGTAATAAACAAACAATATAAGGCAGTGGTGTAATGAGCCTAGCTCAAAACTGACCAAAATTTAACCTAATTTTGCTGATTGTAATTTCGTCAAACAGTTTGAATGCAAAATGCTTACTTGCTGGTTTGGTGTTTTCAGACTGATGATGATAATAGGGTGTTTCAAATGCTTATAGAATAAAGCAAGGGAGCTAATATCTTACTCTAGATGCAAGGAGAAACTTCTTTTTTCTTTTTATGCATAAAATGGGTATTTTAAAACATACTAATCACCTACAGCCTGGCATCATTTTGTCAAACAGTTGACAGACATACCACTTGGCTGAGTACAATATATTTAAATGCATGACAACAAGTATAATTTATCATCTACTTATTCCTCCTTAATTTCCAATAGATGACCAATACAGTAATTATTCAAATGCCAAGACTCTTGGCTTTACAATCAGCTCTTATAGAATATATTGTTATGAATGCAACCTACAGCTGCCTACTTAAACAATACAACATGTTATGTAACTAATGCCAAATGACAAAGGAACCTGGTTGGATGGAGACGCCAAGCTGGAAAGCTGATGTAGAACCCAGATTGCAAACAAAATAGCACTCTCCCAAGCTGAATCGAATTTATTTCCAAGTCGCCCCTGTTCTGACCTGCCTTGTTAAAATCAAATAATCACCAACAGATTTCTGCCTCCAATTGCTTCTGATCTCTTTGTCAAGCCTCTAGGAAGTGAGCGCCCCCAACCATGAAGGAAATCGATGCAAGTATGAGCCCAAGCAAATGAAAGATAGGTCTCTAATGGCGCCCCTGTTGCTGCAGACTTGGCTTCAGACTTATGTATTGCAGATCTGACCCCTTTTCTCCAAGGATTCGATGCCAAAAAGACTTATTCTTCAATACCAGCCAGCTCCTAAATTGAAGTCTTCAAAATCTGGCCCTAGGCCACAAGATTATGCCCTCATGAAGTGACTGAAGTATCACCTCCAGCTGCAATAATTCAGGTGATATTGCACACCCTCAAAATTGCTATCAATGGGAGTTTTCGTTCCCAAAGACAAACTGATTATCTGCAGACCACTTGGCTCCACAAATGCTCAAGAAGAATCACCGATCAACAACTCATCAAATCTGGATGCCCAAATGGTGAGACCTCAAGGTCTATTTATTCTTTTCCTCTAGAGGTCGGCCCAAATAAAATAATATTATTTTTTGACCTTCTAGAAGATTCCAGTATATTATAAACTTTTTGCACTTTATTAAAATGTTATATTATTAAAAAGTGCATCTCAACATAAAATTATAAAATAAGGTTTCCATAAATAGAAATAATAATTAAATATAATGGAAAACCCTTTCCCAATTAAAAACTGAGCCAAATAATCATCAAGTGACTGCAAAATGACTCTCTCACCATGCCTCATTAGCCTACGAGAGCCGTTAATAGGCTAATCCTGCTAATTTGTCGATGTCAACTGGAAGGGGACATTACAGTCCGCCCCTCCTGAAATTGCTTGTCCCCAAGCAATCTAAATTCAGGATGCTGCAAGATCTCCTCACTTTCCCATGTCGCATCCTCAACTGGTAAGTCCTTCCACTTGATCAAATATTCACTGATAACCCGTTTTCGAGTAGTCTTCTCACGTACGTCCAATATAGCCTCTGGCACCAAAATTAGTTTCCCTTCATCATTCAATGGTGGCAATGTCGTGGAAGGAACCACACGATGTCCCAATGCCTTCTTGAGGCGAGATACATGGAAAATATTATGCACGCTACTGTTAGCAGGCAATTCCAACTCATAAGCCACTTCTCCTACCCTCCTGATAATCCTGAAAGGACCATAGTAACGTGGCTTAAGCTTTTCTGCTCCGCTCTTCTTGAGAGTGGACTGCCTGTAAGGCTGCAACATCAAGTACACCATATCGCCAACCTCGAAGGAGCGCTCAACCCTCTTCTGATCTGCATATTGCTTTTGTTGGTTTTGTGCCTTTTGGATATTTTCCCGTAAAGCTCTCATAATGTCTTGATTATCCTGTAAGAGATCACCAGCACTAGGCACACGACTGTCACTCAACAAGAGGTCCAGGAAATTAGGCGCATCATATCCATACAAGGCCATGAATGGTGTCACCTGAATAGAGAGATGGTAAGTGGTATTGTAGCAATACTCACAAAGATGTAGCCACTTGACCCACCCCTTCTGCTGTCCTGCGATGTAGTTTCTCAAATACCCTTCCACCCATTTATTTACTATTTCTGTCTGTCCGTCAGTCTGTGGGTGGTAACTAGTGCTCGGAGAGAGTTCTGTCCCACATAGCCTGAATAGCTCCTGCCAAAAGTGGCTCATGAATCGACTATCTCTATCACTGACAATGTTCCGAGGTAGCCCATGCAGTCTGAAAACCTCCTGGAAGAACAACTCTGCTACCTGAATAGCTGTATATGTAGATGTGATCGGAAAGAAGTGAGCAAATTTAGTCAAACGATCTACAACCACATAGATACAATCTCGCCCTTGGGCTTTAGGCAAGCCAGTGATGAAGTCCATCGACAAACACTCCCACTTCCTGTCAGGAATTGGAAGTGGCTGAAGTAAGCCTGCAGGGTATGTGTGCTCTTGTTTATTTTGCTGACAAACAGGACATTCTCTAACATACTGCATTACATCTGATTTAAGGCCTTTCCATGTAAACCTCTCTCGCACCTGTTTATAAGTTTTGAAAAAGCCGGGATGTCCTGCCATAGGTGCATCGTGGAAAGCCCTCAAAATGGTGATTTTTATTTCCGATCCCGGAATCAAATAGATCCTCCCCTTGTAAATGATAAGATCATTTACAACTGTGTACCTGTCATCCTGCACTGATCCATCAACAATCCCTGTAGCCCAACTGTCCTTAACATATTCTGCCACTATCAGGTGCCTCCAATCTTCCGCAATCCCAGTCATAGAGCTTAAGTGGGGACGTCGGGATAAAGCATCGGCCACAATATTCTGTGTTCCTTTAACAAAGGAAATATCAAAGTCATATGATTGTAGCTTACTCACCCATTTTTGCTGACGATCATTAAGATCCCGTTGCCCAAGGAAGTGCCTCAAGCTGTTGTGGTCTGTCTTAACCACAAATTTGCTGCCCACCAAATACTGTCTGAATTTGGCCAACGCATGCATAATGGCCAACATCTCCTTATCATATATGCTATATCCCCTCTCTGGACCACGAAGCTTCCGACTCTCAAAAGCAATCGGATGTTTGTCCTGCATAAGGACTGCACCAATTCCCTCTCCTGAAGCATCACATTGCAGCTCAAAGGGTTTAGAAAAATCTGGCAAAGCAAGTACTGGGCATGTAGTCATGATTAGTTTGAACATCTCAAAGCAGTCCTGTGCCTCTGGAGTCCAAACGAAAGCCCCTTTCTTGGTCAAGTCTGTGAGTGGTGCGGCATGGCGTGAATATCCATTAACAAATCTGCGGTAGAATCCACACAACCCCAAAAATCCTCTGAGCTGAGTAAGATTCACTGGTGTAGGCCATTCAACAATCGCCTTAATCTTCTCAGGGTCCATACGTACTCCCTCAGAACTGATGATGTGACCAAGATATAATAACTCTGTCATCCCTAAGTCACATTTAGACTCCTTTGCATACAAGGATTCTTTCCCCAAAATGCCCAACACTATGTCAAGATGTGCTATATGATCATCCCATGTTTTGCTGTATACCAAAATATCATCAAAGAATACCAGTACATACCTCCTCAACTGTGAATGGAAAACCCGGTTCATTGTAGACTGAAATGTTGCTGGGGCATTGGTTAATCCAAAGGGCATAACTACAAATTCAAAATGCCCACAATGGCACCTAAATGCTGTCTTCTCAATGTCCTGTTCCCTAACCCGAATCTGATGATAGCCTGACCTCAGATCAATTTTGGAGAAGAAATGTGCACCATGTAGCTCATCTATTAACTCATCAATTCTAGGAATGGGATATCTGTTCTTTATTGTTCGCTTATTCAAAAGTCTGTAATCAATACACATCCGCAATGTACCATCTTTTTTCTTAACCAGCACTACAGAAGATGCAAAAGGAGACTTACTTGGTCTAATATGTCCCATGGCCAACAACTCATTAATTGTCTTTTCGATTTCATCCTTGAGTCGCTTGGGATGTCTGTATGGAGTGACTATGACAGGCTTGGCGCCCTCCTCCAACTCGATGATATGCTCAATCCCTCGATCTGGAGGTCTGCCTGGAGGAATCTCACTAAACACCTTCGTATGCTTAACCCTTAACTCCTGGATATCAGGATGGTACTCTGGTTTCTGCTGTTCCCCTTGTGTAGGCATCAACACACATTCTGCTGCCCACTCTACCATATCATGTCTTACTAGCCTCGCCATTCTCTTGAAAGAGATCATTTTGAAGCTAGAGTCTCGAATTGCCTTAAGAACATGGGTCTTCCCATCAACCTGGAAAGACATCTCCATCTCTCTAAGATCAAGGGTGAATTTCCCAATATCATGTAACCATCTCATGCCAAGCACCATGTCAGTATCACCCATATTCACCACATAGAAGTCCGTCTTGAACTCATAGTTGTTCGATCGAATGGGCAAGTCTGAAATTCTCTTCTCACATTTGAGGGTATAGCCATCTGCAACCTTGACCCTTATTCCCTCAAATTCCTCTGTCCTGATGCCTCTCTTATCAACCAAACGAGCATCAATGAAGTTGTGAGTTGCCCCTGTATCAAGAAGAGTGATTATCTTTTGCCCTGCTAAGACCCCACGCATCCTAAATGAACCCTCCTGTTGGATGCTAGTGATGTGTGCATCATGTTGCCTCATTGCTCCTTCATGTTCCTTTTCACTTTCATGTTTTTCTTCATCCTGCTCTGCTCCTGAGTCTTCAGAATCAGATTGCTGGTCTGATTTTTCTGATTCAGAGTCTTCATAGTATGCCCACATTACTCTATTAGCCTTTCCCTTTGGTCTTAAGGGACAATCATGATTTGCATCATAAGGCCCCTTACAATAGAAACACAACTTCTTCTTTCTTAATTCATTGAGTGTGTCACGATCCAAAGGTGTTGCTGATTTGCCCTTGAAATCTGGCTTGTCCTTCTTCTTAGAGAAAGATTTGTTATCTCGATACGAAGAAGATCCCTTTGATACAAACCTATTCTGTGGTGTAGAGAGTTCCATACTCCTAGCCTTCCTCATAGCCTCCTGAAGGGTAGGAGGATCAAAGGCTTTTATCCATCCTCTCATAGGCTCCATTAATCCTTCAATGAATAGCACCACCAACCGTCTCTCTGAGATGTTAGGAACCATCACCGATAATTTCTGGAAATCTCCAATGTAGCTCTCCAAACTTCCGACTTGCTTGAGTTGGGCCAAATCCCTGAAGTATGATTCTGGATCTTTCCTATCAAAACGTTCCACAAGTCTGTCCACAAACTCTTGATAGGATGCAATCTGATTATGCTGTAATGTCACCAATCCATGATACCACCATTCGTGTGCTGCTCCTTCCAGGTGCAAAGTGGCAAACTTGATGGCTTCTTCTTCTGTCATAGGTCGAAGAGCCAGGAAGGTATCCAACTTATGAATCCATGATTGTGCACTAATCTTACCACTGCCATCAAACATGGTCAATGTGAGCTTATTAGTAGCTTGCTTAAGGTCCTTATTCTGATTCCGAGGCCTTCTCTCCTGTCGAGACCTATAATAGTCCATCCTCGTTTGTACAAAACGATCAAAATGCATAAGCTCTCGTGCTTGTGGTGTCAATAGTTGCCATTCATCATGAGCAGCCATATATACATCAGCAAATGTAGGCTCCTCAACATCTTCAACATTTTCTTCTACTGCACGTTCTTCCCTCAAGAAGGTGGGTCTTGTAGGTCTGTCTGCAGTGCGAGAAGATGCTCTTTGTACTCTCCTTGAACCAGCTATGCTCCTATCATCATCATGATCTTGGGGCTGTCTTCTAGGTAAGACCAACTGCTGTAGAGTGTTTTCAAGCCGCTCAAGTACCCCGGATACCTGCTGTTGACCATCCCTTAGACCCCTCAAAGTGTCAAGTACTTCTCTATCACCATCTCTTTCATTTCTAGGAGGACTTCCCTCTCTTCTTTCCTCCATAGGACCACTCATCTCTTTGTCCCTTGCTGCCTCAGCTGTTGATAATGTGTCTTGTGTTTGCTTCCTTTCTTCTCTTGCTGTATATCTCTTGGTTCTGTCACTTTGTTGCATAAATGAAGACGATTTCTGACCCAAAGGATGGCAGGAAACCTGCCTCTGATACCACTGTAATGAGCCTAGCTCAAAACTGACCAAAATTTAACCTAATTTTGCTGATTGTAATTTCGTCAAACAGTTTGAATGCAAAATGCTTACTTGCTGGTTTGGTGTTTTCAGACTGATGATGATAATAGGGTGTTTCAAATGCTTATAGAATAAAGCAAGGGAGCTAATATCTTACTCTAGATGCAAGGAGAAACTTCTTTTTCTTTTATGCATAAAATGGGTATTTAAAACCCTTACTAATCACCTACAATACAGCATCATTTTGTCAAACAGTTGGCGGACATACCATAGGTAGGTACAATATATTTTAAATGCATGACAACAAGTATAATTTATCATCTACTTATTCCTCCTTAATTTCCAATAGATGACCAATACAGTAATTATTCAAATGCCAAGACTCTTGGCTTTACAATCAGCTCTTATAGAATATATTGTTATGAATGCAACCTACAGCTGCCTACTTAAACAATACAACATGTTATGTAACTAATGCCAAATGACAAAGGAACCTGGTTGGATGGAGACGCCAAGCTGGAAAGCTGATGTAGAACCCAGATTGCAAACAAAATAGCACTCTCCCAAGCTGAATCGAATTTATTTCCAAGTCGCCCCTGTTCTGACCTGCCTTGTTAAAATCAAATAATCACCAACAGATTTCTGCCTCCAATTGCTTCTGATCTCTTTGTCAAGCCTCTAGGAAGTGAGCGCCCCCAACCATGAAGGAAATCGATGCAAGTATGAGCCCAAGCAAATGAAAGATAGGTCTCTAATGGCGCCCCTGTTGCTGCAGACTTGGCTTCAGACTTATGTATTGCAGATCTGACCCCTTTTCTCCAAGGATTCGATGCCAAAAAGACTTATTCTTCAATACCAGCCAGCTCCTAAATTGAAGTCTTCAAAATCTGGCCCTAGGCCACAAGATTATGCCCTCATGAAGTGACTGAAGTATCACCTCCAGCTGCAATAATTCAGGTGATATTGCACACCCTCAAAATTGCTATCAATGGGAGTTTTCGTTCCCAAAGACAAACTGATTATCTGCAGACCACTTGGCTCCACAAATGCTCAAGAAGAATCACCGATCAACAACTCATCAAATCTGGATGCCCAAATGGTGAGACCTCAAGGTCTATTTATTCTTTTCCTCTAGAGGTCGGCCCAAATAAAATAATATTATTTTTTGACCTTCTAGAAGATTCCAGTATATTATAAACTTTTTGCACTTTATTAAAATGTTATATTATTAAAAAGTGCATCTCAACATAAAATTATAAAATAAGGTTTCCATAAATAGAAATAATAATTAAATATAATGGAAAACCCTTTCCCAATTAAAAACTGAGCCAAATAATCATCAAGTGACTGCAAAATGACTCTCTCACCATGCCTCATTAGCCTACGAGAGCCGTTAATAGGCTAATCCTGCTAATTTGTCGATGTCAACTGGAAGGGGACATTACAAGTGGTCAGCCAAACCATTTACGCCTTGTTTGAAATAGGAAATGCTTTGCTATTTGTGAAGACCACCTGTGAGAGATCTCGCCTTTTATGACTGTTCAAGCTCCCATAAGGAGAATGGAAGTGTGCTAAGGTAGACGCCACAGGCACAAAAGCATTAAAGTTGCCTCAACCGTAGTTGCAAGTTGTGAAAGGCCAATAGATGATGAGGGTGCTCAAAGATAGAACCACAACAAAGCCTCTCGAAACCTACTAAGGGGCAAAAAAATTTCCACGAGAACCTACAAACTAGGTGTTGAGCGAAAAAAAATTGCAAGAAGCTTTTCGACCAAAATTAAAAATTAAAACCCTACAAATAGTTGATGCCACAAACCAAAAAACAAGCCAAATAGGGAAAAATCCTACAAGATTGTAAATACCAACCCAAACTAGTAGATGGGGAGAGGGTGATTTTGGCCCCCTGCATAAAAAATCGTTTTTTTGAAAAAAAAATCTACTGTAGTGATTTGTACGGTACCGTACAGATTTGTATGGTACCATACAAATTTGTACTATACAATAAAGTATAGGAATTAAAATTGCAAAAAAAAATGAAAGTTACTAAAATTGACAAAACGAAAGGCATTTCTTCATTTTTCGGGCCTTCCAAACAAAATGGTGGTGTTTGTTTGGCTCCACAATGCTCAATTGATAGGGCTATGTGTGAGAGTCACTTTGATGTGGGAAGGAACATGCTCTCATGACTTTGATACCATGTTGGAGAATGCCAAGATCTTAAAGCATGAAACAACCTTTCACTAGTGAGCAGAATATGAGCACAATAGTATGTCTATCAATATACAAATGAAGAGTGTGTAAATACAATTATGAGCCTTGCTTATATAGGCAAGGATGAGGAGATGAGAAGGTAGGAATGAAACTTTGACTACCCCTCCAAAGATGCAACACTTGTGAGCTCACTTGACAAGTGTGTGGGCAAGTGGCAAGTAAGCATGCAATAGGTGTCTCAAGTGATGAAGACACATGTCTCAACCATGAAGTGAGACAAAAGTATGAAATAGCCTAAGTAAACTTAAACTATGTTTGAATAGATCAATCCTAGAAAGGTGATTAGCTAACTAGGTGAATAATGACTCTATTCACACTAGCATTGCCCACTCAGAGGACAGTGATAAACAACACAAACCCTTATATCCTCCAGGCCTCACTAGGATGCCCAACTCTCGCTTAGCAATTTGAATCAAGTTTTTAACTCAAGACATGTTGAACACTAGTCAAAAGACTCAAAGCTTCATGCCTACACTTGGGGGCCTTAGAACCCAAAAGATGGTTAACAAAATGTCAAAAACTTCATCAAAATGTGAAATAAGGAACCAAGTCTGCCCAGCATCCCCAGAAACTGCAGTGAATCTGTAAAACATGTTCATACAGCTTTCCGAGAAGGCTAGGTAAAAATGACCAATCATCTTGCCAAAAGGGATTGAACCTCAGCTAACTTAAATGAATTAAGAATGAAAATTGTCACACTTTGATAACCAAAGAAAGAGATGAACTCTCATGCCAACTTACAAATTAGACACTCAAATGTGGATACGAAAATTGGCCAAGGAAGAAGTTAGTCACTTCACTGATAACAAAGATAATAGCTCGACTGAAAGGCATTCTAAACCCATATGGAGCAGAAGTGGAACTGATCATCAGCAATCAGCAAAAACTGTGCTGAGATAAGTGAATTGAGTACAAAGATTAATATTATTTTTTCTCTAAAGAAAGTTTTGTATCAATATTTGAAATTCTACTATCTGGTTGGTTTTTTGTATTACATATTTATTGGGTTAAATGGTTTATAATATCATATCATTGGGTTCAACATCCTCTGAGTTGTTTTGATAATTGTAAGAGAATAGAACTTGTCAGTTAGGTCTTAGCTAATAGTTAACTGTTTCAAGGATTTTTGATGAGTGCTATAGGACAGATATAGCTGACACAGTCAATTCCTTGCATATAAAGTATACTTATGGGCTTTGGCACTGTTAATAACTTAATAGTATAAAACAGAAACAGAAAAATGTATTGCTATTGGCCAAGCCAAAACAAATGAGGGTGGGAAGAAGCAAAGAAAATGGTGCCATGATAGGAGCAGTCTGTCTTATTTATGCAAGTCAATTTGTACATATTCTATGGTGGAGCCAATTTCTCAATTTTGAACCAGGCGTAGCATTAAAAGAGTCAAATTCATACCAGAGAGGCACTTGCATCCACATTTAACCCCTTAGTTTATAAATGCCTACTAGGCAATTCAGTCTTAATCCTACACCATACACTATTAGTATTTTTCATAACAAAGATACCCCAATAATTTCTGTAATTCTCTAATTGACCATGATCCAGATTTTGGCAATATATGCCTGTCCTGTAACACTTCCATATAGACAATGAATAAATTTATCAATAGAAATGGTCACCTCTTCCCTTTGGCATATTAAGGTTAAAATCAGTATTCAAGAAATGTGCCATGCATTCTTCCAAATGCACCCACTCAGCATAAAGTAATTCAAATGTCCAATTGTGGCAGAGCACTGTTTTCTAATCCACAATTTACGCTCATCAATTAAGACAATCCGCATAAAAACATAATCTGCAGGTCTTCGGAAAGAGGTAATCAGAATTATTTTTGATTATTGTATAGAATAACAATAAACTAAGAAAGGATGTCTGTAATGTCCCCACTCTAGTCAATATCAGTAGCAAATGGGTTAGCCTATTACTTGGACCCTCGTAGGCTAATATGTTTGGATAAGGGGTCTCAGTGGCAGTCGATGGAGGGTATTGTCATTTCCATTCCTTCAGTTCAGTATTGGGTTCAGTGCCAAGCCTTTGCAGATCAATGTTTGCCAGCTTCTAATGGCACGTCAAAATACTGAGTATTGAGGGAGATATTAATATTTTAGTGGTTAAATTATTTAATTAACTTAAGGGGGATATTATAAAGTTATAATTTAACTTTATAAAAGTAAAATGCCACGTAAATATTATAAAGTGAGATTAAAACATTTAAGTCAAAAAGGTACGCCCAAGTTAAATGAAAACATTTAAAAGATTGTAAAGTGACTTAAATACAATTAAAATGTATTTAAAAGACAAAAATCGTGCCTTTTGGGAAATCATGCTTTTTGGAGAATATAAGGAAATGAGAGAGCAAGTCGACCTCATTCATTCATGAGCATTTGACATTGACTCTTTTTGGCTTCATCAAAGCTTTGCTTGAGACAAGGATTTCAGCAATCTTCCACCATTGGAGAACAAGAATTCTTCAGTGTTCTACAATTGTGACGTCGTGAAATTGCAGCTGAATTGTTACTTCTAAGAGGGCTTCATTCAAGAGTCCATTTGTGCTTGCAGTGGGTTAATTCATCAGTTTCTTTGTATTTTACAATAAGGAAGGGACAAACTAGATTGTGGCGCATTCATAGTTCCAGAGCATTCAATAAGCTGGTCATAAATTCCTCTTGGCTGGCTGTACTTCATCTTTGGGAGGCGTGTTTGCACTAGCTGGGGCGTGTGATCTGGGAGGCTGAAATGTCTTCTTTTTGGGCCTTCTGTTGTTTCCATCTTGGACGCCTAGCTAGCTTCTGATCTAGTTTTAGTGTGGAGAAATCATTATCTGGAGGTGGGCGTTGCATTTCACCAGTTTCAGCATTTTTTGCCTAGCATGTACCAAATCTTTCTTATTTAATTAATCTGAGGACTTATGGGTACGTTTGTTGTATGCAATTTACTTGTAGCAATTGCCAAATACTTAATAACATTGTAGTTACTCTATTATTCCTTGTTATTCAATTTTAGTGTTGTTTAGTGCCTGGCGCACTTCCTTATTTTTTGCTTAAAATTCATCAAAACAAGTGAAAACACAAAAACAGTACGTTTTTAGCATCAGAGGCAGAGTAGAACCAGCAGGGTTCTTCACAATGTGAATGATGGAAAAACACCAATTTGTGAGGGTAGCTGACTTTGGAAGGTAAGAATTTAATACAAATACCATTGCAGTTGCTAAATACCTTCCACTTTATTCCTTAGAATTTATCAGATAATGTTTATGCTAAAAAGCTCTATCCTTTATAGAAAACTTTTCTTCATTTATTATATTTGCCAAAATTGACAAGTATCTAAGTTACCAAATCAGCACATATACAAGCCGATTTCAGGTATGAAATGTCTGAGAATTGGATCCTAGTTCGAATTTCCTGTGGATTTGACCAGGGTGCAAATTTCTTCTGCCTCAAAGGTTTCCAACTTTTGTCTATCGAATCCACCTGACTCTAGTGACTACACGGCAATTCAAGAGCGAGTCCCAAGCAATTTGAACTCCAGACACAATTTTCGAAGGGTGTTTTTGGAATTTTATGACCCATTAAAGCCCTCAACGTTATCATTTTGTGTTTGTTGCTACTTTAATCTGCTGTTGGACACTGCAAATACAAACACGATAAGCGAGGTCGTAAGGTATCATGGACTATAAAGGATTTCATTCCATATATATGTTTATGATTTTTATATGTTTTTTAGCTATGTTGTATGTTTTTTGCTGTGTTGCTGGTTCTGGTTCATAGATTTGGTTTGTGCATCTGGAAAAAAAATTGGAGATTGGATTCATTTGTACAAAAAACATGTAAAAATCATATATATATTTGCAGCCTAAAAGCAGGAATATTAGGTACAGCATACATATGTCATAGTATTCTTTATATACAGAAATATCTATAAACCTTATAATATAATTATAAAATTAATTTTAATAAATATTTATATATTATTAATTTTAGAAAATCGTTGTGATTACCATATAGCATATCAATTACCAATAAAAATATCATTTGAACCTTTTACTCTACTAAATTAACCCAAAAAATATAAAATTGATAATATTCATAAATACAAAATGATAAACGATAATCACTAATCAATCATTAAACTCCTTCTCGTGTTTTGGTATCATTGGTTTGTGATTCCAACTCTTCAACAGACACTAATTTTCCGCCAATTCATCATCAAGACAAATTTTGAACTCAAACGAGTTTCAATTGCTTTACACGTGTGATTACTGATTAGTGATTAGCATTCCCAAATAGTCCCTCATCACGAGGTGGCTTTCACTGTCATTAATTGCAAAAAATGCTTTCACTGATATAATCATTCACCACAAAAGAGAATTCGCTGGGATTAGCCATTCTCTGTAATTAGTGATTCAACTAAGGTCTAGTCACCAAGCACCTAAGGGGTTCATCTCAGGCGTAGAAGAAACATTTGCAAGAGTATATATGCTAGTTAGTGATTGTAATTAACTCAGTAAATAGTAGCACACAACTATGACAAACCTTTAAGAATAAACATATAGTCTATATCAGACCCCACTTTAATTTCATTCTTCAAAGTCAAAGGGGGTCAGAACAATCTATTATCAAGTAAGATCATCCAAAAAGACTCAACCATCAATCTGACTTAATAAATTGAATTAATTTAAAACATATTTTCCTGTATCATACATAGATCACTATCAACCACTTAAACTTAGGCATATAAAGAAGTTAGATCATCATTTGATCAAACTGATCAATTCATAGCAAATGCTATTGATTAACATATCATAGAGACCATTTTTAGTGAGCATCAGTCTTAACACCACAGTAATAATAGCAAAGAACTAAGAAGTGAATTCAGAAAAAACCTCAATGGAGTGAGATATCCATAGATAAACATATTTTCTTGACATTCAAAAATTGTTTAACAAATGACGAGTTCTTCCGTATCCTCTGCCCATTTCTGAATCTCTGCAAAGAACTTAATAGTCTGAATTTGCAATTTAAGCGACATCAATTCATGCAGTCTTGCAGGTTACAAGTAGTGGTGAAAAAAGGGTAATAAAACATGGGAAGAATCTAAATGATTAACTAGATTCCAATGAAAATGTTTCTGAAAATAAGGTCCAATGCCAAACAGGATCAGTCAGAAAAGATGCTACTTTACAAAACTCCATGAACTGTTGACTTGATAAGAATCCTATTTTTATTTCTGGATTTTCAATGGAATAAGTTGACAGCAAGTAAGAAAGGTTGTGTTGGTATCATGATTATAATAATAATCAACAAAGTCAATCACAAGAAGTTTTAGCAAATGAAGATCTAAAAGACACAGAAAGCGATAATAAACAAAGCATTACATGACCAGAGGCTTCCAGTTACAACACTGAATAAGGGAGAAATTCAAAATATCAATTACGATTGTTTGTAATTACCTTTCACATTATTTATTTGTGTATAAACATCATCATGTTCTATTATATGAAGTAAGTTCATTTTCAGGTCAGGTTCACTTCAGTGAAAACTAATAAAAATGCAAAGGTCAGTCTTTGAGTCATGCCAAAGGTCATAGGCTTCCAGTTACAAGATGTTAATAAGGGAGAAACAACAATTAAGATTGCTGTAAATACTTTTTCACATTATTCATGTTTGTAAACATCATCTTGTTCTATTATATGGCGTGATTTCATTTTCAGGTCGGATCACTTAAGTGAAAACTGACAAAATCAGAAAGATTGGTCTTTGTATAATGCAAAAGAACATATTATGCAGCTTAGTTACCTATGGTTGATGAATCTTGCAACATTTCCGTAATGAGTGGCATCCAAGCAAAGAGCCTCTTCATCCTTAAGGACACCTTCAGAGCACCAATCTGCATCCAAGAGTACTGGATAGTGGTGCTTTTCGTCATGCATTCTTTCATTGTTTCTATTGTATAGCTCGGTGTTTGTTAAAATTTCACCCACATACTCGCACACAAAGGCACCTCTAGGTATGTCTTCAAGTGTGCGAACACCCCATCCCTTCCCTTCTGGAGTTAAGAAGACCTGCACAGAAGTTGAAGTTGCAGTGCCTTAATCTCTTCAATCTCTAATGTGTATGACCAAAATTGATGTAACAATAAATAAACATATCAACAAAATCTCCAAATTCATGTCTAGGTCATCCCTCTCTCTCACTCCCACACTCACCCCCAACCAAAATATTCATGCACGGACTGGATGCTTCAAACTTTCTGCTGTCTTCATTCACCAATGACAGAAATATCACTTTGTAGTTTCTATTATTTTTTCTTGCTAAAACACTGAAAAGCATGCCCTGTTTTGCAAAATTCTCAAAAAACAAATCATTCTATAAAAGAATGATGATTTTGTCTTTTCCTCTGTTTTAAAATAGGCATATCACCACAAAGTCTTCCTTACGCTGCCCTCACTAAAAAAGCATGTACGTTTATTTTTCCAACTATAAAAAGATAGTTAAAAGCTTTGTTCACATGGTATTCTTACCTGTAACTTACAAGTAATTCCTCTCTGTACCACACGGTTTCCACACTGCTTATTGCAGCCACATTTGCTCCAGCACTCCTTTATAAATTTTTTAATCAAATGCCCCTTACAAGGATCAGGTTTACACTCATCCTTTGTCCTCTCAATGGGGCAATCTTTACAGTAAAAATATTGATGTTGTTTAGGCTTCATTTGCAAAGACATTGCATCCTCGATGAAGTATTTTTTCAGAGTACCATCCCTTGTATATGCATACTCTCCTCCTGTCTCTCTGGCACATGGACATGTTATTGGAGATTCCAAACAATTGCCAGAGCAATTTGAGCAGCAATCATCATCGCCAATTCGAGCTAGAGAAACATTCACATATGCATTTTGATAAACAATACTCTTTTGTATATACTGAAAAGGAGTGGGGAGATTCTCACTGGAAAGCTCATTCACAATTGGTATCGGGATGATCTCTTCACCCCTAGATATGTCCTTCGGATCATGCATTGGTCTGGACTGGCAATCATCTACCCTGCATTGATCAAGACTTATTAATTTTGTACATGTGGCAGCATTATCCTTTGATTCGGCATGATTATTATCTTCAATGGATACTGGAGATTCCCCACTTTTGTGATTGGTTCTTGGACTTCGGCGAATTCTGACTTTGTCATTTGGCATTAAGTGATTGGTTGCCACTGAGACAGCTTGAGAATGGTTTTCAATGCAAATTTGACTATCCTTTTTCAAAAACTGCTGACAAAACATTTCCATCAACTTTGTAGCCGGAAAATTTGGTAGAAGAATTTTGAATAATTGAAGTGTTTGGACTTCAATCATTTTGAGGACCCGGTCTGTGCTTACTAGCCGTGGTATATCTGTTTCTGCGACACTAGTGTTGAAATTAAAGTTTGTTTGCCCATTTCCTGGTGCTTTAAGGCACTTGAGACATGCTGTTTCATGGCCTGATTCTTCAAAATCCTTATGACATCCTAGAGATGGCTGCATATGGCCTGATTTTTCAATGCTATTACTGTATTCTAGACAAAGTTGCTTATCACCTGATCCTTCAAGGTCGCTGTTGTAAGGTAAAAAAGGTTGTTTAAGATGTGGTGCATTGCCAATGTCATTGATCACTGAAAATCCAGTTTCTGGTCTTTCTGAGAGAAATTCAGAAGTCAAATCTTCGTCTTTATCCATTTCCATATATGCTTCAGCTAGTGCCCCTAGAGCACCGTTACACTGCTCTGAACGACCCTGTAGTTCATGTGATTCCTCATTTCTTTGTAATCCTTCAGAATCACAGACGTACTGTACTGTTTATGAAAGGAATGCAGTCAGAAACACATTGAATGATGCACCTCCAAGATTAAAAACAAACAGAGACTTATCCTAGCTAACAACATACTGCAAATGTGACTCAAGCGGATATGCAAAGAGTAAGCAACAGCCACTAATGCGTTCTTTATTTTGACTTGATTGCAGATACTCACTACTACTTAAAAACCCATTCAAATGACTGCAATTTTGCCTCTCTCTCTTTTAAAAAAAATAAAAACTGAACACTTCAATACCCCATAAATTAATCAAGAGTAGTGTTCAATTCCATTTGAAGGTTTAGAATAAAAGTTGCCAGTTGGAATGCAAGGCCCACAAAATCTAAACAATCACAAACTGATGGGCACTTATGCAAATCCAACCCATTCCCTAATGAAACAAAAGGAAAAGTATCAATTTTTGTAAGTTGCTATACAGGTACTTTCAAGAAAGCATAAGCAGCCAGTGCCGCATATGGTTGTGGCATTTAGGACCAGTTCCTCACCGCTGCATATAAGGCAGGTTATGTAGGGGCAGAAAATTAAACTTACCAGTTTGGTCTGTGCTGAAATCCATGTCCACGGCGGCTATCGGAGCCACACTGATGATGCCAATGCTCCTGCTCTCCCCATCGCCATGCTCACTCTGCTTCTTGGGAAGTCCCGCCTCACTCTCACCTTCAAATTCAGTACTCATACTCTTGTCTTCAACAATGGGGGTTCCAAAGCAGGTAATGGCACTATTTGGGTCCACTTCCACTTCATCCTCCATTTTAGGCTTTTTCAAAACAAAAGACGGCGGCGGCGATGGAGGCGAAGGCGGTGGCAGAGCCAGGGGCATAGCTGTGGACACAGGCTCTTCAGCAATTCTCTTACCCTTTTCATCGTCAACCAATTTTCTCTTGCTACCCACGAGCTCCACCTCAGGCTCTGCTTTAAATTTCTTTTTTATGGGAGTGCATCTTTTTCTGCTGCTGGTACTCGAGGGGGAAGCCTCCATGCATTTATCCTCGCTTGGCGCCGGTTCCGGCTCTCGTTCTCTCTCACGGTGAACCACACGGGTAACAACCACGCTTCGAGCTCGAGTGAGGGGAGGCACATACTCGTACTCGTTCTGCACTTCCCCTTCGTCTTCATTCTCGCTCTCGCTTTCCACCACAATATTACAATTTTTCCTTTTCCTCTTTGATTTCTTTATTTGCTCCTGAGACACAATTCACAAAATTCAGACAAAAAGACTACTACAGTCAAATCAAACCCTAATGCTTGAAATTTCATAGACAATGCAGTGATAACAGCACCTCCAACTCCTCGTCTTCTTCTTCTACCACCTCGTCATTCTCAAAGACGGCGTCTGCAAGGACCCTATAACCATCGGCTTCTATAAGCTCCCATTGATTGTTATACAACTGTGTAAACACAAGAGAGCAATGTATGTTAGAGGCGCTGTAAACGAGGATTGATAAAATGTGAAGAAGCAGAGGACAAACCTTCAAAAGACGCTTCAGAACAGGACTGACAACATTGCTGCCGATTTCAATTGTCTTCATAAATCTCAGAGCTCTATTGAATCTTTCGTTCCCCATCTTCACACAGTGAGGGATCAGTGTGAGAATTTCGATTTTCACAGAGAGAGCCAATTCACATTCTCTACTCCACAACCCACCAATGTCGTGTCATGCCATGCTTAACCCTGCTCCATTCACCACCTTTCTCGATGCCATTATGATTTAAATAAATTATTGAAATGACAGCTTTGCTTTCATGATTTCCAAATATAATTAATTGTATACGCCCTCTCTCCCTTGCAACGAAACTCGAGGATGAGATATCATGTGGCAAAAGAAATGATAAAGCAGTAGTAATGATCACAGCATCTCTCCAAAAACAAAAAAAAATCCTCTTTTATTTTCAGCAATTACTAATTTATTATTTTCTAAGTTACTAAAATTTGGAAGAAAATGAAAAATGGAAAGAAGATATTCTATTTATTTTCAAATTCATAGAAATTGTTTAAAACAATAAAAGTTTGATAAGGAATTTCGCACTTCAATCTTAACATAGTAAACTCTCAAAAAAAAAAATTCTAATGTTATCTTGACTTAATTCAAATGTCAAAGTAGACAAAAGTTTCAAAGATAGACAATCATTACAAACAGAATTGTATCATATAATTATGATGAAACTAGGAGAGCCCCAAAAATAATCATGCATAATCATGCCCAACATCAATACAAACATTTAAAGGACTCAGTGTATAACAAAAGTGATATGCTTTAGATCTAATATTCATAGTCTAAAGGAGGTGATCATTCAACGCAATGCACAATTCAAATCAATGACACCAACTACCATCTTTGCCAAAAGCTAAGTGCTTTCTAGCGTTATATTTTAATTTGCTATTTATTTACTATGTTGCATAATCAACCCATTGTATTCATTTAGGATCATATTAGAATATTGTATTATTTATCCCTAGATTTTTTTTAGAGGGGTAATTTTCTTCTCTACAAAAATTAATTATTATTTTAATATTTAAAAATAGTTATTTTTTATCTAAATGATATAAAATAGAAATCTATCATAAAATATAACACTCTAAAAAATAGATTATAAATTTTAATTAAATATTTTTAATATTATTATCTTATTGAAATAAATTGATTATTTATAATTTAATCGAAATCTAATATAATAATCAGCAATAAATGGAATAAAAGTAAAATTAATCAAGTTGAAACTAAAATGTATTAATAAATTGAAAAGAGGATAAAGAGGGTTTAATGATGTTTTTTTTTGTTTGATGTGATCTAACAATTATAACTACAAATTAGAGTGTCATTCTATGATATAGAGTATGTGATGAATCAAGAATGTGATATTATGTGACATTTTTCTTGCCACAAGATCTAGACCTTCTTTTATAGATATGTTTAATGCTAATGTGGTCTTCTATATTGCACTCTTTGTCTTTAATACCTGCTACTAAAATAGAG